>CAKNYM010048388.1:63085-97419 GCA_932195095.1 Andricus curvator | reverse complement strand
GACGTGGATAGATGAAGGATGAAAAGAGATAGAGAAAAATATTGACGCTGATAGAATTAGTATAGGATGATATAGAGAAAATGAGATTGCAGAAGAAAGACGTGAATTTAGATTGACAAAAATATAGAAAAGGATTGACGTGGATAGATGAAGGATAGGATGAGATAGAAAATAGAGGATTGAAAAATATAGACGCGAATTTAGATTGACATAGAGATAGAATGGGATACAATTTCTCTATCTATTTCTATCATAATTATTCAAAATGATTCAAAAGGATAGGATCTCTATCTTTTCAATTCCAGTAGGGAAAAAACACCCCCAAAAAATGTTCAGACATTCGTTTATTTGGGTAACATTCCAAAAATTGAAATTGGAAATACAAACCCCTAAAAAAATTCAAGTGCATATTTCATATAGGCCACATTTTCAATAATGTATCCAAATGTGATTTTTTCAGTAAAAATTTGAATCTATAAAAACTGCTAGTTTACTGACCATTTAAAAATTGGGATTTTTTTTATTTGATTCCCGTCACCAATATTATAATCAAAAAATCTCCTGTGATTTTGGTTTTTAGGAAATGTCGATTTCCTTGTTCGAATGTATACGGGATGTATTCTGGTTTTTTTTCTGAATTTATTTTAAAGTGTTTTACGGCCATAATAGTATAATCCAACAATCTCCTGTGATTTTGGGTTTAAGGAAATGACGGTTTGCTTCATTGAATCTTGAAGGGATGTTAAATCAACCCTTTGAATAAATTCAAACACTTTTCCTCCTAAGATATGTGTCCCAAGTTTATTGTTAATTGATTGCAACCCCAGTAGTATATTTAGAAAATCTTCCGTGATTTTCGTTCTTAGGAAATGTCGGTTTTCTTCCTTCAATCCTTAAGGGATGCTACAACAGTCCTCATATTGAATTTAACGATCTTTCCGGTTTGATTTGTTTTCTGAATTTATTTTAAAGTGTTTTCCGACCATAATAGGATAATCAAAAATTCTCCCTGGGTTTTGTTTTTAAGGAAATGACGGTTTCCTTGATTGAATCCTTGAGGGATGTTAAAGCAACTCTTTACATAAATTAAACACTTTTCCTTCTAAGATATGTTCCCCAAGTTTATCGTTATTTGATTTCGACCCCAGCAGTATATTTAAAAAATCTTCCGTGGTTTTATTTGTTAGGAAATGTCGGTTTTTCTCCTGTAATCGTTAAGGGATGCTGAAACAGCCCTTACAATACATTCGACTACTTATTCGGCTTTGATATGTTTTCCACAATTATTTCAAAGTGATTTTCGACTATAATAATATAATAAACAAATCTTCCGTCAATTTGGTTGATAGGAAATGTCGATTTTCTCGTTCGAATATATACAGGGTGTTAAAACAGCCCTTAAAATCAATTTAACAATCTTTCCTGTTGAGATTGTTTTCTAAATTTATTTTAAAGTGTTTTCCGACCATGATAGTATGATAAAAAAATCTCCTGTGATTTTGTTCTTAAGGAAATTACATTTTTCTTCATTGAATCTTTAAGGGATGTTAAAGCAAACCTCTGAATGAAGTAAAACACTTTTCCACCGAGGATATGTTTCTTAAGTTTATTTTCAAATTATTTCGATCTCAGTAGTATATTTAAAAAATCTTCAGTGATTTTAGTTATTAGGAAATGTTGGTTTTCTTTCTTCAATATCTGAGTGATGTTAAAACAGCCTTCGCAATAAATGTAACTACTTTTTCTTCTCTGATATGTTTTCCACATTCATTTCAAAGTGATTCTCCACTATAATAATCCTTAATATAAAATCTCTAAACGATATTGTCGTTTTCGATTCTGACGATTTTCGAGAGTAACACGGTGGTAACGTTTGCTTGCTGTAGGCCGCTTATATTCAACAGTAGTGTGTGTCTGTGTGTGGTGCTGCATTTGAAATTAGTGATGCTAACTGAGTCGCCTTTATATGCGCATGTTTGAATTGTAATATAGTTGATTGGCTGTAGTACGCGACCGTATTTGAATTCCCAACGAGGACGCGAACTAGAACCAATAAGCGCCATTCTATCGAAGCATGCGCATGTCAAGGCGGTCTTTTCGGGATCACTTAGTTCGAGTTCGATAATAATACGTCACGTGTTTTTTCGTATTTGGTAATGCGCGGCTCAGTGTTGCCAACCGTTGCACGGTAAAGTCTGTAAAAGAAGTAATGAACCATAACCTCAATTGTGATGGTAGTCTGTTTTTAAACTGTTCACGCAAACAAGAAATTTTCAAATTAATCATTTTTACGCTCTGTAACTGTGATTTCTATCATGATTTAATTATATTTATCATATTAAATATAATTTGTGAAACTCGTGTACGTTTCAGTTCTACTTTCCCTATAGGATTGAAATCTCCATTTCCTTATAGTGACACATTCGAATAATTATTTTTTTTCGGTTTGAATAGAAGTATGTCAGAGATCTGTGTATGTTTACAGATCAAACATTTTATAATTTAAGAAGATGTTCAAATTAAGAATGTTTAAGCTCTCAATGAGCACTGCTATTAAAAAAAACACCGATACTTTAAGAAATTGATTTTGATAATTTGAAGGAATTTTAAAGAAGTTCAAAGACTATAAGGTATTTTTTTTATCCCAAAGGAATTTTCAAGATCTTCAAACAATTGCAAGGAATTTCAAAAGATTTCAAAGAATTTGGAATATTTTGACTTAATATAAAATATTTTCTACTCGGTGGGTTTCCTATCACCACTACGTAGCGCGTCCTCAGGTTGCGGATAGAGGAACGGCCCGTAAGGCTGAACAGCCCCCAAGGTTAGCTGCGAATACAAGAATAAGCAGTCGCGGACAGCCGATAGGAGCCAGTCGTGGGTGTGGTGAATCTAGCACTGGCAAAAATAGGTACACGACAACCATGGCTTGGGGGGACCCACCTATTCGCGTTCATACACAATGGATGGGTTCTGGCAAGCCAAGGTGCCGCGTGTACCCACCTAGAAACTATACCCGAACCAAAACTAAAAATCCTGTAAGGGAAAAATCCTGCTGCCCATTGGACACTGCAGCGATGACACTGCCCTCAAGGGATGTGTGGAATGATTCGCCTGCATAGGGCCAAAGGGGTATTGATGCCAGTAGGCGCGCTGCCTTGCAGGGGGACGTTAGGGTACGAGGATGAAACTGTAATGTGTCTGACGACAAGTTGACATGGTCCTTGTCAGAGTCGGAAAGCTCCCATACTTAGACCTAGGGAGGTATGGGGGTTATCACTCCTGGGACAGTGGACTCACCTACGATCGGAATAGGATCCTAACGTGCGGATTATCTTGAAACTACCATGGCTAACTTGCAAAATCAAAAAACTACAGTTAAAGATCTAAGGGTGGGAACTCTAAACGCGCGTAGTCAAAAAACTGGCCGATTTAGCGAACTCATTAAGATAGCAATTGAATACAAAACTGACTTAATAGCACTACAAGAAACCTGCTGGTCGGGCGATTTCGCGTCAATTTCTAGGGATAACTATACTTTGCACTGGGGAGCAGCTAAGGGGCAAAGACTGGGGACTGGTTTTCTTATTAATAAACGAATTTCGCAAGCTCTTATCGACATGCAATTCATTAACGACCGGTTATCATACATTGTACTAAAGGGTAATTTCAGCAAACACGTATTAATCAATGTGCACTGCCCCACCGAGGACAAAGACGAAGACACTAAAGATCTTTTTTATGAAACAATCGAGCAGGTTTTTGACAAGTTCTCAACGTTTGACGCAAAAATAGTATTGGGGGATTTCAACGCGAAAATTGGAAAAGAACCAATGTATAGGCCTACAATAGGATCAGAAAGTTTGCATGACGTCAGTAATGATAATGGAACCAGAGTAATAAACTTTGCAGCTTCAAAGAACCTCGTTGTCAAAAGCACATATTTCAAGCATAAAAATATACATAAGGCCACCTGGACATCACCAGATGGTAATACTCACAATCAGATTGATCACGTTCTAATTGACAGAAGACGTCATACAAACATTCTCGATATAAGATCGTATAGGGGAGCGGATTTAAATTCAGACCATTTTCTCGTGATAGTAAAACTAAGATCTAGGCTAGCGCTAAGTAAGAAAACAAGCCGCACAGAGCCAACAGTTCGTTTCAATATAGATAAGTTCAAAACAGCAACAGAAACATTAAATTACCAAGTTGAGATTTCTAATAGTTTCGACGCTCTCCAAGAACAGAGAGACGATAACAATAATCACGAGGAGGACCCGGAAACCCTGTGGAGCAATACGAAAAAGGCGATAAAGGCAGCCGCGAAACTTACGATAGGTTTTAAGAAAGTAACCAAAAGCAAACCATGGTTTGACGAAGAGTGCAAACTCTGGTTTGAGAAACGTCGGAAGGCCAGACTAAGTAGTTTACAAAATAAGTGCGATCAAACACATAAGAAATATCTCGAGATTAGCAAAAGTACAAATAGGCTCTATAGATCCAAGAAAAGGGAGTGGGAAAAGAATAAAATACTAGCAATAGAAGCGCATAATAAACAAAATAACCCGCGTGAGATGTACAGGGGAATCAATTTTATAAAGAAAGGCTTTCAAAGTAGAACGGAAGTAATGAGGGACGAAAATGGCAATCTAGTAGCCGATGCGACAGAGAGACTGAATTTATGGAAAGATTATTTCGATAAACTATTAAATGTACGCGAAGCCCCCGTTGAAGGTAATCTCGGCGAAATCCACACTGCTGATCTATTAATTAACGATCCTACTGATATAGAAATAGAAATGGCCATAAAGAAGTTGAAAAATAACAAAGCGGCGGGCATCGATGACCTACCGTCAGAACTGATAAAAAATGGAGGCCCTTGCCTCACAAGGCAAATTTGTAAATTGATACGCGCAGTTTGGAAAACAGAACGCATGCCGGAAGAATGGAATACCTCTATCATTATTCCCATCTTTAAAAAAGGCGATAAAACTAACTGTAACAACTATCGGGGAATTTCACTTGTGCCTTCGTGCTACAAGATCCTGTCTAATGTTATCCTAAGTAGACTAACTCCTTTTGCCGAGGAAATCATTGGGGATTACCAGTGTGGATTCCGCCGAAACCGATCTACAAGCGATCAAATGTTTACAATTAGACAACTGTTAGAAAAGAAATGGGAATTTAAAGAAGCAGTACATCAGCTATTTATCGATTTTAAAAAAGCTTACGACTCTATTATACGCGCGCGAATGTACTGGATCCTAGAGTTCTTGGGTGTGCCAAGAAAATTGGTTAGACTTATCGAAATTTGCTTAAGCGGCAGTAAGGGTAGAATACGCGTAAACGGTAGTTTATCTGAAGAGTTTTCGATCCGCGATGGCCTGAAACAGGGCGATGCACTTTCGTGCGTCCTTTTTAACTTAGTTTTAGAATACGTGGTTAGGCAAGTGCATGCGAATCCGACCGGTGCTACCCTCAATGGGGTAATACAAATTCTTGGATATGCGGATGATCTCGACGTACTAGGGGATGATAAAGAAACGGTAGCTAAAAATGCAGAAATCTTGATCGCAAAAGCCAAAGAGATTGGCTTGGAAGTTAGCGAATCGAAGACAAAATATATGACCGTCGTCAGGTCCGGACAAAGTAATCAAGACGGGGATCTAATGGCCGGAAATATGAAATTCGAAAGGGTTAACGAGTTTAAATACCTCGGGTCTATTATAACTAGCGAAAATAAGATTAAAACGGAAATCAATGCGCGGCTACACGCTGGCAATGGGTGCTATTATGCAGCAAACACGCTACTAAAATCGCGATCGCTATCTAGAAACATCAAAGTAAGAATTTACAAAACGATAATAATGCCGGTCGTCATGTACGGGTGTGAAACGTGGGCGCTGACGAAAGGAGAAGAGAATAGGTTTAGAGTTTTCGAGAATAAAGTACTTAGAAAAATCTATGGTCCAAAAAGGGACGAAGAGACCGGCGAGTGGAGAAAACTGCATAATGATGAGCTGCACGCTCTCTACGGGTCAGCAAATATTAATAGAGTAATGAAAGCGCGTAAACTAAGATGGGCGGGGCATGTAGCAAGAATGGGCAATGAAAGAACAGTGGCGCAAGTATTAAGAGGGAGGCCGACTGGTAAGAGACCCCTAGGCAGACCGAGAAACAGATGGGAGAAAAATGTAAGGGATGATCTAAAAGAACTAGGACATGATTACCTAAACTGGATGGAGAATGCACAAGACAGAGATGTGTGGCGGTCTCGGGTAGATGAGGCAATGAACTTTCGAGTTCGAACTGCTAATCTATAATAATAATAATAAAATATTTTAAAGAATTTTTAATTGATTTCACTAACCTAATAGGATTTCAGAGGATTTAAAAAATTTCAATTGATTCTAAAAGATTTAAAATTGATATATTGTGGGAAAATATTTCAAAGAATTTCAGTAGATTCCGAAGAATTTTTTATTTATTTTGATAATTTGAAGGAATTTAAAAAAAAGACTGGGAATATTTTAGGGCATTTGAAAAGAATCCAAAGCATTTGAAAGAGATGTCAATAATTTCAATGAATGCCAACAGATTTTAAAGGTTTTGAAATATTTTAATATTTTAACAGATTTCAAGGAATTTTCAACCGATTTTAGTAATTTAATTGATTCGAAAGGATTTTTTAAGGAATTTTGGAAGATTAGGAATATTTTAGGGTATTTCAAAAGAATCCAAGGTATTTCCAAGAGATTTCAACAATTTGAAGGAATTTCAAAAATATGTAAAGAATTTGGAAACTTTTAGAGGTTTCTTGAAGATTCCAAGGATTTTTCATTTGATTTCAGTACTTTAATTGATTTCAGAGGATTTGCAATATTCTGGAGTACTTTAAAAGATTCCAAGGAATTTTTTGTTTATTTTGATAATTTGAAGGAATTTGAAAAAAAAGGCTGGGAATATTTTAGGTCATTTGAAAAGAATCCAAAGCATTTGAAAGAGATGTCAATAATTTCAATGAATGTCAACAGATTTTAAAGGGGTTGAAATATTTTAGGATATTTTAACAGACTCCAAAGCATTTCCAAGAGATTTTAATAATTTTGAGGAATTTAAAAAAATGGTAAAGGATTTGAGAACTTTAAGAGTATTTTAAAAGATGTCAAGACATTTTCGTAAGCTTTAAAAAGTTTCAAGTGATTTTTAAAGATTTAAAGGATTTCAATAATTTGAAAGAGTTTCAAAGGATTGGAAATAGTTTATGGTGCTTTTAAAAATTGCAAGGGATTTTGAAGAGTTAAAAAAATTTCAAGGAGTTCTAAAATATTGTGAAGGATTTTAAATATCTCAGGGTATTTTGAAAGATCCTATGAATTTTTGAATTGATTTCAGTAATTTAATGTTACTCATAGGATTATAATTATTTTATGGTATTTTAGAAGATCTAAAGCATTTTCAAGAGCTTTAAAATGTTTCAATTGATTTCCAAAGGTTTGAAAGGATTTGATAACTTTAACAGTATTTCAAAAGATTCTGAGGAATGTACAATTGGTTTCAGAGGATTTGATATATTTTAGAGTATTTAAAAAGATTCTAAAGCATTTTCAAGAGATTTGACAAAATTTGCATGGGGTATTGTATCGAAGAGTTTTCTAAAATTTCGAAAATATAGATCGATTTAATCAGGTTTTAGGGTATATCAAAAGATTTCAAGCAATTTTGAATTTATTTCGGTAATCTAATAGGATTTGAAATGATTTAAAATATTATAAACTATTTTTAAAGACTTTAATGCACTTTCAAGATATTATTAATTTTTTATGGAATTTTAAAGGCTTTGAATGACTTTAAGAGGAATGAACAAATTTTTCTGAGAGTTTAAAGAATTTCTTTACAACTTTGGAATATATGAAACTATTTCATAGGACTTGCAAGGTTTCAATATATTTTAGAATATTGAAATGAATTTTATGCGATTTCCGAAGATTTCAATGATTTTAATGGATTTTAAAAGCTCCCAAGGTATTTTCAAAAATTTTCCAGGATTCAAGAAAATACTTTAAAATGTCATATAATTTCACGGGATTTTATAATATTTCACTGTACTTTAAGAAATTCATTAACAAGAAGTGAGGGGTTTTTTAGGTTTTCACAGATTTGTAGAGATTTTCAAATATGTTTTGCAATTAATTTGAATTCACCCTGAATTGTTACTCATTCATTCAGAATTATTTTATCATGTCTTTCGAATTTTGTTGATTTACCTGAATTCTTTTGAATTAAATCAATAATTCTATTCTGTTCAATGGATATTTTTTTCAGTTTGTGTTTAATTCGTCTTGAAGTGTTTTAACCTCATTTTGAATTCTTCAACATTCAATAAAATTCTTTTGAATTCCCTTGTATTTTTCCAAAATCATTTTAAAATTACTAAAATCAATTACATTTTTTGGAGTTTTAAATTTTTCCAATTTATTTCCATGTTTTAAATTTTAACTTTAATTCTTTGAAGTTTTATGAATTGAATTTTTCGAAATTCTTTCAAATCCAAAAGAACATCAGTCACACTATTGATGCACATATTTACTTTAAGTCACTTTTTGGATTAGAAATGAGTCTTGCTGCAAAAAACGCCGAATTAAAAATTATTGCTGCGCACTCCCGAGATATTCTCTGGACATCTGCTTTTAGACAACTTCGCATTCAAAATACAATACTTTCGAATAATTTTCAATCCGACGTTTTTTGTAGGGCAATTTCTCTGCTTTTTTCGGTTTGAATAGGTCACTATTCTTAAATAAATTAGGCTGTAGCCGCCCTTAGAATAATAAACTACAAATTCAGGCCTCGGGCTCAAAACACACTATTGACACTATTTGACAATTTTTCAAGCGATGACGCTGTTTTGCTACTATTTTGAAAAAAAGACACTAAGGACACTATTTTCCAATTAAAAACACGAATTTATCAACCACTATAGATTTTTTTGAAGAATAAAATATTGACAGATTTTCGCAGAAGGAAAAAAAATATATTGTTTGAAAAGTTTTGTTTTAATTTAGTTTTTAATAAGAAAGATACTGTAACGTTTATAAAGGCCTGGGAAGTTCTATCGACAGGATAATTTTCTTCTTATAATGAAAGAATTTAATCATTTTCACGTAAACAACAGATACGATAAAAATGTTCACACAAAAATGTTCATGTAAAAAAAAGTTATACTAAAATACATTTTACTTTTTCGTAATAACGTGCATCATTTATGATAAAAATTAAAAAATTAATTTTCAATGAAAAAAATTCACCACATCTCTCAATGCATAATAAAATATTAGTGGCGAATGGATTACTATAGAGTATAAACAGCAATAATTGCGGAGCAAATAGACCATTTAAAAATTTGTTATCATATTTCTTGAAAACTGAAAGATTGGTAATTACTGCCACTATTCTATGTATCATTCATTTTTTTAAACTTTGTAAAGCTTATATAATAATGAAAATTAATATTATTCGCAGTATTTATCAATTTGAAATTTATATGCTCATATACATGTTAAAACGAACAATTCACAATTTATTTTATAAATAACATTTCTTTTAATTTATAAAATAAAAAATGTATTACGCCAGTATAATTTATAAATAAGTTAAGTGTTAAACAAATTTAAGAGCCGATTATAATAAATTGAATTATAATTATATTCACAATTTTTTCAAGATGATAACGGTGACAGAATTTACCTACAAATAAAGTATGAGAAATCCATTACTCCTTTAGCTTCAACATCATCCTGTAGTGCCTTCTAATTATTTTTTACGAATATTTTGTAACATTAATTAAATATAAATAACATAGAAAAAATAAGTATTTGGTTTATTCTTTTTCATAACAAAAATTAGTAGGCGCGCGCCTTGGCGCGCGCACGACTACTAGTACAATACACAAATCTTCCGTCAATTTGGTTGCTAACAGGAAATGTAGATTTCCACGTTCGAATAAAACTTCAAATAAATTAAAACACTTTTTCTCCTAAGATATGTGTCCCAAGTTTATTGTTAATTGATTTCGACCCAGTAGTATATTTAGAAAATCTTTCGTGATTTGAGTTGTTAGGAAATGTCGTTTTTCTTTTTTTTTAATTATCAAGGGATGCTACAACAGCCCTAACAATGAATTCAACTACTTTTTCTGCTCTGATATGTTTTCTTCATTTATTTCAAAGTGATTTTCGACTATAATAATATAATAAACAAATCTGCCGTCAATTTGGTTGCTAGAAAATGTCGATTTCCTCGTTGGAATGTACACGGGGTGTTAAAACAGCCCCTAAAATGAATTTAACGATCTTTCCTGCTGGGGGTTGTTTTCTCAATTTATTTTAAAGTGTTTTACGATCATAATAGTGCAATGAAAAAATCTCTTGTAATTTTTGTTTTCAGGACAATGGAGGTTTCCTTGATTGAATCTTTAAGGGATGTTAAAGCAACTTTTCAAATGAATTAAAAAACTTTTTCTTTCAGGATATGTTTTCCAAGCTGATGAATAAATGATTGTGACCCCAGTAGTATATTTAAACAATCTTCTTTGATTGTAGTTGTCAGGAAATGTCGCTTTTCTATCTTCAATCTTTAACGGCCCTAGTGGAAAAAATTCTCTGCGAATTCTCGCCAAATTACTTCATAATATCCCTGCAATAGCTCTGCAAGTCCTCTGCAAACGTCTTCTGCATTACTGCTTGAATTGAAACACTTTAGCATAAATGCAGGAGAACTCTGCATTACTCTTCTTCAAAAAATGGTCTGCATTCTCATGCATTTCTCAGCGAGTTTTCTGCAAAGAATATTCGCAAATACTCTGTAAAAGTCTCTGCTTTACTGTTTAAATTGAAGCACTTCAGCAAAAATGCAGAGATGCTCTGCATTACTCTGCGGCAGACAATTCTCTGCATTGTTCTGAAAATTTTTGTAGAATTCTTGAACGGGACAGTAGTTTTAGCAACGAGAATCTTCAAAATTTGCGAAAATAAAGTCCGCTAAAAACAAAAGTGCGCCGTCGTTTCCAACACGAAAAAAAAAAGATTCTGATTTATATGGAGGAGCGGCTTCCACATTTAACCCACTTTGTATATCAGAAGGAAGGAAGGAAAGGACGGACGGAGGACACACGAGAGACACATTCTTAACTTATTGTAAACACATAGCCTAACCTAACACACACACACACACATCTATATATATGGGGCATAATTTCTGAAGTGTACCCACCTCGAAAATGAAAGTTGTCCGATCGGGCTGAAAATTGGCCCAATTGTAGTCCTATTAGATAGTACTCTTCACACCAAAAATTAATTAATTTTGATAATTATTTATCAAAGTGGAGAGGGTACAATTTTTGGGTTTTTCAAGCAAAGCCTTAGTTTCAAACGTTTGTAACTTTTGTCCTATTGCCTCAAACAAAATTTCACCTCAAATATTTTTGATAGATTTTTTCACAAACTTTCTGGTGGTGATAACGATTTTTGGAAAAAGTCAAAATTTGACCCGAATTTTTGAAAATCAAAAAAAAAATTTGACTTTTTTTCAAATACGGGCACTTTTTTTTTCTTCAAAATATTTTTAAAAGAAAGCTGAGATTTTTTCCTATAAGACCCCCAATTTTCAGAGTGGCAAATTAATTCGTCTTCGAGTAATAGAACGATACGTAAAGAAGATGCCGTGATAGGGCGGGTGGCGCGCGATTTACCCTAGTGCGCTCACGCCGAGGATCTTTGTGCAACGCTTTAGTGCCAGTTTTTCAAGTTAAGTAATATTATATGCTACAAGAATGACTGCTCTCTGCATTTTCAGGGTGAAATTAACAAGGCCTGCATTACGGTCAGTCGAATGATGCCAGGGATGAAAGACTTTGTGTCGATCAAGAATGATGATGGAACTCGTTAACATGTTCAGAAAAGGTTACTACTGTGTAATCTCAATGAGTTATATGCTCAATTTACGTCAGAACACGTAGGCCTGCAGATCAGTATTTCGAAATTCACAAAACTCAGACCTCGTCATTGTGTTCTAGCAGGAAGCAGTGGCACTCATAATGTGTGCGTTTGCGTGCATCATGAGAATGTCAAGTTGATGTTAAATGAAATAAATATTCAACATTTAACAGAGGATACTGACATGGTGCTCACAAATTATCACGACTGTCTGGATGCTATTGTATGTCCTAACTCTTCAAGTTCCTGTCATTTAGGAGAGTGTGAAAACTGTCCAGGTACTGCGAACTTGAAAGATAACATCACAAAAGCTTTTGATGAACATTGTATAAATGAAGTGAGATTTGAAATTTGGTTACAGACCGACCGATGTAGTCTGAAAACTCTGGTTATGGATACTGATGAATTCCTAGATGATTTATGTGAAAGGCTGTTGAAATTAAAAACTCATCACTTTATTTCAAAGGAGCAATCATCTTTTTTCAAAAACCTGAAGGAAAATTTATTGCCCGGGGAGTTTTTGATTTGCTTCGATTTCGCTGAGAATTACGCCTTCATAATTCAGAATGCAGCGCAATCATTCCACTGGAATAACGACCAAGCTACAATATTCACTGTGGTGATTTATTATAAAAAAGATGGAGAGCTCAAGCACGTAAGTATCGCAATCATATCTGATAACTTAGCTCACGACACGGTGGCTGTTCACGAGTATCAAAAGATAATAGTAGATTACTTGAAAACTCATTTCAGGCCAAAGAAAATTTACTATTTCACTGATGGTGCAGGGCAACATTTTAAAAATAAGAGTAGCTTTGTTAATCTCCAAGCCCATGAAGAAGATTTTGGTATCCAAGCTGAATGGCACTTCCATGGTACATCTCATGGTAAGGGTGCATGTGATGGTATAGGAGCGAATATAAAGAGACAAGCAGCACGTTCAAGCTTACAATGTTCTCCGAGAAATCACATACTCACTCCCCATGCTTTGTTTCAGTGGGCAAAGAGTAACTGTAAGGAAACCGAAATTTTTTTCAGCAGCAAAGAAAATCATGCCTTAGCCACCGAATTACTGAAAGCCAGATTTGACAAAGCTGTCACTATACCAGGTACATTACAGTATCACGCTTTCATTCCCACTCAAAATGGAAAACTTCAACTCAAGAAGTTTTCGTCCTCTGAGAAATACGACATCTTCTCGAATGGCAAAAAACAGAAACCGCAAAAGAGGCCTGCAAAGAAAACAACTGTTGAAACTATCACCAAAAAATCAAACAGAAAGACACATAATATTACTATATAATATTACTTAACTTGAAAAACTGGCACTAAAGCGTTGCACAAAGATCCTCGGCGTGAGCGCACTAGGGGAAATCGCGCGCCACCCGCCCCATCACGGCATCTTGTTTACGTATCGTTCTATTACTCAAAGACGAATTAATTTGCCACTCTGAGAATTGGGGGTCTTATAGGAAAAAATCTCAGCTTTCTTTTAAAAATATTTTGAAGAAAAAAAAAGTGCCCGTATTTGAAAAAAAGTCAAATTTATTTTTGATTTTCAAAAATTCGGGTCAAATTTTGACTTTTTTCAAAAATCGTTATCACCAACAGAAAGTTTGTGAAAAAATCTATCAAAAATATTTGAGGTGAAATTTTGTTTAAGGCAATAGGACAAAAGTTACAAACGTTTGAAACTAAGGCTTTGCTTGAAAAACCCAAAAATTGTACCCCCTCCACTTTGATAAATAATTATCAAAATTAATTAATTTTTGGTGTGAGGAGTACTATCTAATAGGACTACAATTGGGCCAATTTTTAGCCCGATCGGACAACTTTCATTTTCGAGGTGGGTACACTTCAGAAATTATGCCCCATATATATAATGCACGAAACGCACTTCCTTAACGCAGAATATCGCACGCTGGGGGTATCGGTCGAAATGGTTCTTATGTACTAACCAAGAAAATTCTTACCGCTTGTGAGAAACGACCAGTGCCGGACCAAAAGTTTTTGGTGGCCCGAGTTTATTTAATTTTCTTACTTGAGCCGGGATATTTTTCTAATATTTGTCACAGAAATGTTGTATAATAACTAGGGGAGAGTTGGGTATAATGGCGGGCTTTGAATTAAATGTCCTTAGAAGAAATAGGTTTCAAATATTCAAATATTTCAAAAATAAGAAAATGTTATTGTTTACACTTTTTTCCCAAAATTACTGAAAGTGTGGTCAAAAATATTTCAACCTAATACTAAATATTTGATGCAAAAATGTTGTATCTTTTACCTAAATTAAATGATTCATTTTTGAATTTGTGAAAAAAAATGTTTAATATGAAATATTTGCTTTTCAAATTAAGGATCACACAAAACAAAACATACAAAAATTATAAGAAAATTTAAAAAATGTATGGATAAAAAATCTGCTATATATGCGTTGATTAAAAATAGTATAACAATTATTAAAATAAATACTAACATGAATAAAAAGTAAAGTATGGAAAAAAACTTCTAATTTTTTTTTTTTTGTCAGAATTTGTCAGAAAAAATATATAATTTGATTTGCTTTGATGTTCACGAAATGACGAAGACAATTTTTGGAAAAATTCATTTTTTGGACCTTTTTCAATTTTGAATTTTTTACCCTAAAACTAATAATTTTAAAATGTGGTAGCCGCTGGACCGGGAAATGAGCAGGATTTTTATAAAACCGGAAAACCGGAAAATGACCGTGAATTTAGTGGTTAAACAAATGTAAACGTCCGATTGAAGCTTTATCAACTATTTTCAATTTTAAAATAATTTTAAATGAATAAACTCATTATCAGACTCTTTTATTCAATTTCAAATTACACACGTTCAAATATTGTTTCAGTTTTAAATACTTCATTTTAACCCATTGAGAATTAAAGAAGATAGACAGAGAAATGCCGAGATTCTCTGCATTTCGCTGCAAATAATTTTTCTCTACATACTAATTTTCACGCAAATATCTGTCAGACCAAATTAGCAGAGAAATTGGGGAGTTTTGCAGATAAAAGAAGGAAAATTTATCTGCATTTATCTGCAAACGTGATTGCAGAAAGGCCGCGGAAAAAATACAGAAAGATTTCTCCACCAGGGGGATGTTAAAACAGCCCTTACAATAAATTCAACTACTTTTTCTACTCTGATATGTGTTCCACATTTATTCTAAAGTGACTCTCGACCATAATAATATAATAAACGAATCTCTCGTAAATTTAGTTGCTAGACAATGTTTTTTTTCCTTGTTCAAATGTATAAGGGATGTTAAAACAGCCCTTAGAATGAATTTAACGATCTTTCCTGCTGGGGATTGTTTTCGAAATTTTCTCTGTATACAAAATCGTGAATCTGAGAAGGTCACCGGTACGAAACAATGAACGAATTTTTCTATTAAAATCCATGTAACAATTGGAAGTTTGGAAATTGCTTTAGTGAAATCTGTATATTTTTCTGATAACTTTCTTTTGAATCATTGAACTGCAGGTTTGAAATTACAAAAAAAGTTTATGATTAGACTTTTTGACAAAAAGAAATTTCCTGTACATTTGGTACATTTTTCTTATTTGCAAAGTCACGACAAAAACAATTTCTAGAAAAATATGGTGACCTACGCCCACCTGCCCGTCCACCTTTTGTAGGTGGAGGTCACAATATTTTTCTCGAGACTTTAAAAACAAGAAAAAGTGCTTAATAATTTAGAATATAGCTAGTAGTATATATACACTGAAATATTTTCATAAACATTCATTAGTTACATCCATCTTGACGATTTTTTCTGAACCTATATGTAAGTATTATGATATATCTACAATATAAAGAGGATTTTTGATTGCATTTTACTTATATTATATTTTTAAATTCAAGAAATTATTTCTATATCTCCTTTTTCTATTCAAAGTAAAAGTACCTTTTCAAAAATATGTTTTTATATGTATATAATTGTGAGGAATACGAAGATCGTTTTTTCAAATATATCTAAAAGAAATCTAGCGGATTTTAGGACAATTTGTTTTATCTTGCCGGATTTTGAACAATTTTAGGAAAACCTAATTATTTCAAAAGATATAAAGTAGCTGTAGCAGTTTTAAAGCGATTTAAATCAATTTTAATCTCAAAAATATTTTAGAAATTTTTTAACAAAATGTCGATTTTAGTAAAAGATTTCTCAAAAAAGAAGCTTTTGAAGAATTTTGATAGCTTTCAAGAGAATAAAAAATGTTTTCGAGATTTTCTGGAAAAATTTACACTGATTTTTTTTCTATATTGAAACATGAAGTTTAAGAGAAAATGAAAAAAGATTTTAAAACATTTCAAATGATATCGTAAAATTTCGAAAAATAATATGAAATCTGGATTATAAGTTTTTTAAAAATTCAAAAATAATTTAGAATTTGAAAAGATTTCAAAAAATGTAAACCAAAATGTAGATTTTGAAAGATTTTGAACAAAACTCGAAGCGTTTTAAGAATTTTCAAATATCTCAAGAAAACAAAAGTTACTTTTTATTCAAAATTAAAATATTTTTTAGTTGAAATATCGAATATGTAATTTTTTGTTCATAATTCACCTTTTTAGTTGAAAATTCATGATTTTAGTGAACAATTCATTTCTTTGGTAGAAAATGTAACTATTTGCAGATTTATGTACCTTGTTGAAAAACTATCTCTTTTTGGAAGAATTAAACTTTTTTTATTTAAAATTAAAATGACTTTTTATTGAAATAAATTAACTATTACATTTTTAGTTGAGAATTCATCTTTATTGTTGCAAATTCAACAATTTGGTTAAAATTTGAATCACTTTGATACAAAATTTTTTTGTTAAAAATTGATCATTTTACTTTAAAATTGACTTCTTTGGTTAAAAATGTAACTATTTCGTTATAGTGATGCGAAATGCGGAAAAGAAGGTTGAAAATAAATTGCAGAAGTAATTGAGTATAATTTTTCAATTTTATAGGAAACCCCATTGTTTATACAAAATAAAAATATCGAGTGCCTTTTTATTTTTCAAGTTTATTTTTTGTTTGAAGTTATGTATAAATCCACAATTTAGTCAACAAAATTTGTTAAATAAAAAGTTATTGTAACTTGCGTCGTTTTGCCAAAAAGTTAATTTCTTTTTTTCTAATTTATTCCGATGAAAAAAGTTTATAACAAATTTGTAGATCCTTTTTTGGTAAACACCTTTCGCCTATTAATTTTTTTTCGAACCTTGTGTTATTAAAAAAAAAATTATTTTCTATCTTTAATGTGATTTTTTTACGATTAAAACAATAACAAAAACTGTGCGTTCCATCAAAAAATGATTAATAAAAAATCTATAGACCTTATTTGGGTGTCAAATTTTTGTTGACGAATTTTTTCCATACCTTGAGTCGTTTGATCAAAAAAAATTTATTTTTTATTTTTAATGTTGTTTTTAGAAATAAAACAAAAACTACGTATCCTATCAAAAAATGATTCATAACAAATTTGTAGATCTTTCTTGAATGCAAAATTTTTTTTTCTAACATTTTGTCGTATCTTTCATACTTCGACTGCTAAATGGAATTTTTGATTTTTCATTATTTTTTGTGCGATCAAAATTTGAATTTTCGATTTTCCAAAAAAATTCAAAAATTTGTCATGATAATATTCTAGGGCGTTCAGAAAGCAACATTTTTCTTTTTCTGACTTTCCTTCATTTCGTACATTGTTTGACCCAAAATTTCCATTCTGGTTTATTTTTTTTTTGTATTTTGTAAAAAGTAACATAAAAACACAATACAATTTTTGGGAAAACGAAACGAGATACGAAAAAAATGAGAAAACAAAAGTTGTTCACCAAAAAAATATCGAAAAATTTTTTATGAATTATTTCTTGATAGGATGCGTAGTTTTTGTTGTAATCGTGAAAAATGACTTTACAGATAAATAAATCAAATGTTTGGTAAAAAGAGACAAGGTGCAATAAAAGGTTCAATGACAAATTTTTGTTGCCTGAATTAGATCTGATCATTTGCTTTGGCCCTTTTTTCCCACGAGACACGTGATGAGAATGTGTTCGTAGAAACCGAAGGAGCTTTAACAAAAGAGAATTCACAATCACTAAATCTCAGTTGTCGATCTTTTGGTTGATTATTAATCTGTTTTAGTTTAGCATTCTGACACTTTGTTGAAAAATCGCATTTTTTGGTTGAAATATCAACTATTACATTCATTGTTTAAAATTTATATTTTCTGGTTGAAAATCTAACTTTTTTGTTGAAAATTTAACTGTTTTATAGAAAATTTGTATTTTTGGCTCAAGAGTTCAACAATTTGGTTGAAAAGTCATCTTTTTTTATGAATTCAATTATTTTTGACTGAAGATTAAAAAATGTTTTCTTCGAAAATGTATCTACTGTGTTATAATTAAGAATTGAATGATTAAATAATTTTTATGGACAATTTATTATTGTTACATATGATCAGAAATTGAAAATACTAATAAATATCGGATGCTATATAATTTTTATCTTTTTCGCAGAAAATTGTATTTGTTTATACAAATTTTGGAATCTCCATTCATCAGTATCATCGACCGACCAAAGATGAAGCTCTATGTTATTAATTATCTGCTCTTCGCCTTAGCGATTTTCTTCAATTCTATTGGTAAATATAATAATATTACTATTTCTCATTATGGGAAAATTGTAAGATTTTACGAAAGAATATCATTAGGTACTGCTACTGCATTTTTATTTTTGTAATAATTAGAACTGTCTTTTCTATTTTAACAGCTGAAGTTACACCTTGTCAGAAAAACGATTCAAAGAAAGCTTCACCCGTCAACTTGGACGTGAAGGGCCTTAGTGCCACTCTAAGTAACGGATTAATAAAAATAAATCTTAACAGTGATGCCACTGTTCATTCTTTATATCGAAATTGCAAAAACCTAGTAGAGAATGTAGTTGAACATTCATCATTTAAGCTCGACTGGAATAATGGTACTTATGGAAGATTTTCCCCTTCGTCTCTTAAAGTCGTAGAAAAATCCGCTAAGCATGTACATATTATGTATTTGCAAGACGTTCCAGGATTTCTCAAATACGAATATCACATCATAATGGAACAAGGAATCAGTGGTCTTTACACCTACGTGAAAATCACAAATGATAAAAAGATACCGCTAAAATTTGGTGAAACGCGTACCGTTTATCGATTTAATCCCCAAAAAATGCGTCAGGCAACCAATAGTGTACAGCAGGGTATTTTACCAGTGAATGATAAATTGAACAAGTCAAAACTGATTCAGGATACAACATGGGAACTTGAAGATGAAATTTATTATTCCAAGTACGATTATGCCGGCTATGTGAGAAATTCACCATACGTGGGGGTATTTGGAAATGGGTATGGTGCTTGGTTGATTTCTGCCAGTCGCGAATACCACTCTGGTGGTCCTCTAAAACAAGACCTTCTGGTTCATCAGGATGCTCTTATAGCCAACTATATGACTGGAGGCCACTTTGGTACACCAGCCGTGACTGCTCCAGTTGGATGGTCAAAGATTTATGGTCCCTGGCTACTTTACTTCAACGAGGGAACGGATAGTAAGATGAAGGCAGATGCAATTCATCAGAGTAAAGTGGAAGAGAATCTTTGGCCTTATAAGTGGATGGATGAAACTGATTATCCACTAAAACGAGGTAAACTGAGAGGAAAGATCGATAGCCCTGTTCGAAGCATGGTTGTGCTTTCATCTTCCTTAACAGAAGAATTTGACCAACAAACTCTTGGATTTTCCTATTCTACGGAAACGGACGTACATGGTCACTTTGTACTTAGAGATATCAGGCCCGGAAAATATAAGTTAACGGCATATCCCATAGAAGGTTATGGAATTGGTTGCAAGTCAGAAAAATTGATGATCATCACTCAAGGAATGAACAGAATCACCGTGGATTTAGAGGTTCCCACGAAAGTAAAGTGGTCCATTGGAGAAACAAACCGGCGATCAGACGCATATCATTATAGTAATGAATTACGCAATTATCGTTGGCATATGTTGCCACCAGCGGATTTGGAATTCAAGATTGGCAAAAACAACTTCCATAAAGACTGGTATTATGCACAAACGAAACCGGGAACTTGGAGCATTAAGTATAACGATAATCCAAATGGCAAAAACAGAGTTTTACGAATTGGGATTGCAGCAGCGAGCAATAACAAAGGACCTCCTATTTTGGCAGTACGTGTGAATGATAAATTAATGAATGTATTTCACTTTGAAAATGATCAATCTATTTATCGGAGTGCACTACAGAGTGGAAATTTTCATGCAGAAAACATAATAATACCTGAAAATCTCGTGGCCAAAGGAAATAATATTATAAGCTTAACGATTCGTGAGGGAGCTGTTATGTATGATAGTATCAATCTGTCAGACGAATAATATTAAGGAAGCTCGAATTATTTATTGACTGCCCCAGTCCGAAAGTGGATTGGGCTCGATTGGATGCAAACTTGACGAATTTACGGATGGGGATAGCAGCAGCGAGCAACATTAAACCACCTGCACCCGGTACAAGTGGATGTCCTATTTTGGCAGTGGGTATCAATGGTAATGTAATGGATGAATTCCACTTTGAAAATGATCATTCTATTTATCGAATTGCATCAGCTAATAATACTGGAGAATCTCGTAATCGAAGGAGATACACTGGAACTTGAAATTTCACACGCCACTGACTGTTTACGTTTGGACTGACTGAATTTATGGCCAAAGCCCTCGTCAAGGCCAAGCAAGCAATGCACGAGACCGGTCATAATTTCAGGTTCCAGTGTAATCTTATAAGCTTAACGATTAGTCAAGGATATGTTATGTATAATAGTATCAATCTATCAGACGATGGAAAAGAAGATGTATTTATTATTCTGTTTAAGCTCAAAAGCTGCTAGCTTTAAGTATCATACAAATTCCAAATCAATTGATATTGCTGGCATTATTTCTCAACTGCCCAACCCACAAAGCATTTGGATTTGATCGATCGTAAACATTATAATCTTATTGCAGTGTATCCAATCTTATTGTATTGTAAGTGTAATCTTATTATCGGATCTTACTCAATGCTAAACATTTTTGGCCTTGCGACAAATATTTTTCAAAAGAGGCAGGTGAAATTTTTGGATTTTATGCGTATAGTCGGGCACCATCTATTAGGATTGTTGACATTTTTACTATCTGTTTATTATCAATAAACAAATTTTTGCCTACTATAATATCGACGTAATTTTTCACATTATTTGAGATGTATACCTATGTACGGCAAGGTATCAAAAATATATAAAATTTATGAGGTCTTTGTTCAAAAAATCCAATGATTGATAACAAAAACTTACGCAAACATGAAGAAAATCAGCATAACTGACACAGACGCATTGACGTGTAATCTGAGGCCACTAAAAATACAGATTTTTTGTTTTTCGCCATGAACCAGAACTTTTGTCATGAAAAACATACCTACGAAATAGTTCATCATTTTAAAATCTTATTCATTTGAGCATCTGTCATTATTGAGAAAAGACTTTAAAAAATTGTTTTTAAACAGTAATTCGTTTAGAATAAGTTCTATCGAAAAATGGTTAAAAACTGAAGAAGATAATATTTCCTAACAAAAATGACCCTATTGTGCTCCAGCTCCCTTATTGCCAGAATTTCAATTGTATACCTACGTATTATTTGTAATTGTGAATTATAATGTTAGTTTGCATTGTTAATAAATCGATTATCATTTAATCGTCGTCACATTTATTATCCTTGTCCCTGTTTTTAGTTTCCTCAAGTTATTTTAATTTAAGGAATCATAATAAAAAACGAAGGTCATCATGAGATAGTTAGATATAGATGATAGGACAATCATTTTAACCGAATATCCCGGGAATAATTACCGCAACTCGCTTTTAAAGCTTGGATACCTCTCCTCCATTTCCTTCTCCTTGACTGTGATGTTGTAGCCGGCCGGAGCCGAGAATTCGATCACGAATATAGTTTGTTTCTCGAAGTCCTGGAGAACGATCTCAGGCCTCGAGTGTGCAATGGAGACTGTTGTCCGAAACTCGTAGTTCCACAAAATTCGGCACTTCTCGTTCTGGACAATTGACTCTAACTCCCTCAAAGTGTTTGGCAGGACAGCGACGCGGTTATCATCGTAAGAACGACAAACATGGTAGTGAAGCACTCTTAGGGCCGTATTGTATCTGTGGAGATACATCGTTCCCGCTTCAGTGGGACACCTGGACAGTATGCGTCCTTGGTACTCAGGACATGCATGACAGGCTCTGCACCTATCACTGAGAACTTCTTGACGTGAAATGCGGCAGAAGTGTGATGCAAAAGAGGAGAGGGCTCACAGCATCGCCCTACATACGGCCCTCTGGAAGGTGACGCTGTTAGTTGTCACGCGATATTTTCCAGATGAGATAGTGATTCTGGTTTTCCAAAGTAGCACCAATCTCTCTGTGCATCTCACTATGCGTGGATGAACGTTCAAGTTTTCCAAAAGACAGATAGTAAGCCTATGGGAGATAGAATCGAAAGCTTCCCGGTAGTTAATCCAGGACGTCGACGCAGTTTACAACGTCGGAATTTTCAATAGGGAATACTAGCCACTGCGGAATGGGCGTCTCCGCCTTTGAATATAAGGTAAAGATGCGGGCCAGATGCTGGTGTGTAGAAGTAAACTTCTTCCGCCAGAATCAAATCCGTGATCAGTCTTTGATTAGAAAGGTCATTTAAATTAAAGACAAAATTATTATTAAACGTTTCGGTCCTGATTTTGAACCGAATCGTTTAATAATAATTTTGTCTTTAATTTAAATGACCTTCATAATCGAAGACTGGTCAAGGATTTAATATACAAAAGGTCGAGAAAGACTCATCGTCATCTTCTTCCACCAGAAGTTCTTGATATCATCTGGTTTGTAGCGGAGAAGTTCTTCGTGCCCCTCAATGCTTTCTCCATCTCTTCGGCAGCGATTGATGGATATTCCGCCTCAGATATTGTCAGGTTCTCACAAAGCTCCTTGAAGCGGATGATATTCTCAATGTGTTCCTTCAATTGGTGTTAGACCTTGTAAACCTCTCTCCAAAAAGTCTCGACCTCCTCGTGCTTGGGCAGATTTTTGACAGAAACAGGGACATCGCTGAAGAGGCACGATGGGTCAGCGATAAATTGTTGATTCTTTCTGACCCACCCTTTCCTCTTTTGTATTTTTTTCCTTGCGTCGCATCACATTTGATTTTTGTCAACAATATACTGCTTGACTGTCAGCAGCTTTGACTTGTTCAATATTGTATGGTAGATCCTCAACTCATGAGCAAACTTTCGGAACCTTTCCGTAAACGGTCAACTAGATGTTATGTTGTCGATCACACTGCACACGGGACGCATTCTGTCTTACCCAGGCAATCTTCTTCTTTATTTGATGCAAGCGTCTTTTGGTCTATTGATCGATCTCGATTTTACCCTTCGATTTGAATCAGCCAAAGCCCTCGCCGCACCACAAACTGAACAATTGATGGTCCAGAGGTCCAAATCCAATGAGAAATCCTCACGGAGGGCAGCATCCATTTCAGCCAAGCCTTGGGGCGGTTGGGGAAGATCCTGTAAATTTTTCTGATATGAACTGAGAAAAGCTTGATGATTGAAACTTAAAAATTTTTATGATCTTGAAAGCTGGCCAGCGTCAGATCTGGGTCAGACTGGATTGTCAAGACGATAAGAAGAAAAAATTATTGTATTAATATTAATTTTTTATTTTTTATAATTTGAGACACACTATCAAATTTTAAAATGGTGAAAACAATGGTCTTCTTGACACTGAGACATTTATACGTTATGAGAAGATGACCAGTACCAAATCTGGGCCAGACTAAACTGTGAAGACAATAAGGGGAAAACAAATTAATGATTCACACTTCTTTACTTTTATGTTATGGAAAGCTGATCAGCACGAGATGCGGGCCAGGCTGTACTGTCAATTCTAGACGATCCAGACGACGCCAGATCTGGGCCAGATCCGAAATTAGACTGCCAGAAGATTTTTTAGAATCTACCCTGTTAATAAAGTTTGGGATTTTACCACACTTTTATTATACAAGTGCAAGGCAAAATTTCAATACCTGTATTGGAAGGTGAAGTTGCAATACGTGTTTTACAATTTCGAAGAATGCGTATACAAGCATTGCAATTTAAATTTAGAATACCGTTTTTACAATTTTGCCTTATACTCACTTTAGAAACGTAAAATAATGATTTGATTTTCATTCTTGAAAAATACCTAATCGATTCTAAATTTGAAGGAAGAAATAACTTTTTTATGCACTTTACAATTATTATTTGTTGTAAAGAATTATAAACAAAAACAAAACAAAGTTAATCGTTTTAAATAAGCGCGCCAACGGTAACCAATCCAGTTGTTCACGCGACGCATGCGCAATACGAAAAGATCCCAAAATTGTAAGAACTGCTCGCACAACGTGCGGCCTGCGTGCTGTATCACGCATTGTTTTCTGGGAGCGTGACGCAGTAGATGACGTCAGAACTATTCTCCTAGCCTCGGTGAAATTTTCGCCAAAACACGTTCAATTTTTAAGCTTTTTAAAATGTACCTGCAATACATTTTAACTTTGTTTGTTGATAAATTATAAGATTACGTCGATTCGTAATTATGTTTTAGGAAAGGATATCCTCGTGTCTATGAATTAGACTGGTGTCTCTTCATGATTCCATGTTGAACACCGTGAACGAAAACGCAGAAGGGATCATCGAATTCTATTGAGTATTCTAACATTACGTCACTCTCGGTCGGTAACGTCGAAATCTCTAAGGCTTTCTCACTTGGTGCAGTGCAAAGCATTGTTCACATAAGAGTTTGACGAAAATTATTTTTTTCAGACGAAAGTGAGGGAAAAATTGTGATAACGCTTTGCTTTTCGGATAGGAAAGTAATTTCTCTAATTATTGTTGGCAATTTGGAAAGTGTGCGATTTGGCATCTCATAAAAAAAAAATTATAATGTGACGTGATTGATGACGTAATGCTAGAATACTCAATTGATAATTTGCACTCTTTATATACTGACTTTCGGTAAGTCCAACTGAAATCACGCAAATGAACAGTTTTTATGAAACATCAATTTCGTACATCTTCACAATTTCTTTTTTAAAAATTCTGTAATATAGTAACAAAATTTTGTTGTTGTGTGAATTTAATAAAATATCATTATGGATATGTTATGGAGCGTCGCAGATAACAGACTTTTAAAACTATTTTCCCGTATGTCAAAACAATATCTGGTGCGACTCCGTCCAAAGCAATTCATAAAATAGACTTATCCTCGCTATAATGGGATGTTGTGAAGTAAGTATGATTGTCCTCATTAAGTGTAATTATTCATTTTTTACAAAACTGGTTCGGAAAAGCTACATTATGTTAATAAATGCTCAGCACATTTTAATTTCAATTTTCAGATTTTCCGTAGCTTTGAGTTCTGCAAAAATTAGGGTTCCTTGTCCCTTCATGCCGGCGGAGGATTATTGCCCTTGCATCTGAGCCGCGGCTTTCCATCAGGATTTAATTCTGAATGTATATGTTTCATTATTCAATATTAATATTTTGTACTATTATTTGAAGCTATCCTGAAATAAAAATATAACCACATTTATTAATTCTTCAAAAGTAGGGGAAAGACGGTATGTTTGAGACGGCAGTATGTTTTGGACAAAGTCAATTTAAACATATTAGATCAAGCATGACCTGTTTAAAATTGACAAAACATGTTTTTCCAGACTACAAATCTGATATTGTTGTTCAAAACATACTGGCGGGAACACTCAAACCAGCCAATCAACCGGCTACACATACGCAACAAGAAATTCAAAACATAAAAATAAAGTAGTAGTAGTTTATTTCTTATTACTCTTACGCTCATTCCAACAAATGCGAAACTACCTTCGGCCTTGAACTTTAGGAAATCCTAGAATATTTCACAACGCACAACATGAGCTACTTTTGATTAAAATCTGAAGATTCCCATAAACTAAACTTAAAAGGAATGCACTATAAAAACATTAGAATCGATTAGACAAGCAGCAGAAGTACGGTTTCTTTTTTCTGATAAGATTTGTCCTTGTCTGTTTTTAGAGCGTGCTTGCTATATTTGTCTTTGCAATGTCATGAACATAATTTTTATTTGTCCCAATTGCCACTTGCCCTACTTACAAGCAATCACGTTTTTTTCTGATAACATTTGTCCTTATCTATTTTTACAGCTGGCTCGGCAAATACGTCTTTGCATTGTAATGTGCACAGTTTTTATTTTTTCTGAACAACAATTCAACATAATATCAGATGATTTCCAGCGATTTTAGCACATTTTGCGAAACATCAAAAGATTTCAAAGGATATGCAAATATGATAATTTTCTGATAAAATGAAATCGTCTGATTAGAAATTATGGTTGACGGGAGCCCAAATTAGAAAAAAAGCAAGGACAATTCTTATTAGGGAAAAACAAACTTAAGTAAACTTGGCTCTGAGACACGGAACTCAAATATAATTTCGTTATGGATGAAGGCTAGACAATAAACCGTCCACTCTGAGACATTTCCTCTTGTGTCAGAAGGATGCATCATAACACAAATGAAATTTCCTCCTAAATTTAAGGTTCAAAGGAATTTCATTTATCTCAAAATGAATCATTCTGCAGCAAACATTATCCTTTTGTAACAAACCTCACCTAATCTTGCAGAAAAATTATTCTGTTTGTGTAAAAAAGATATTGAAGCGGTTCAAAATAAAACAGGCAAGAGGACTATGCTCTTATTCCGAAACAGCTTTTTCTCTGAGTGTCTATACATACCCAAGAGAAAACAAAAATAAAGTAGTTAAAAATTAAAAAGTCCCCAAAAATAAATAACCACATAAATGAAATAATCATCGGCTTTGACAGAACTATGAAATTAAAAGGTCTCTTTAGCTTAGCACGATCAAGCCACTTTCAAAGTTTTTAGTCCGCGAAACAGCGTTTTGACAAAATCTCAAGCAGAGTTCAAGTTAAAAAAAATTTCTCGTTGGAAGCTGAATATACAATACTAATTTTAAACGATTAATTTTAACCTAATCTTTGCGTTGTCTTGCTCCTTTATTTTCACACCCAAATACCACATACACACCTGGCATTATCTTCGCTATCATGAGATGTTGTGAAATAAGTATGATTATCTGAAATTTTTCTCTCGTTATTTATTTTTCACAAAACTGTTTTCGGGAAGATACATTATGTAGTTGAATACTCAGCACGTTGTTATTCGAATCTTTAGATTTTCCGTGGTCTTCAGTTCTGCAAAAGTTAGGCTTCCATGTCTCTTTATCCAGGCTAAGGTTGATTACCTTTGCATCTATACCGTGTGTGTCCATCCTTATATAATTAAAAATGTATATCTTTCTTTACTCGATACCAATATTCCCCTATTCATACCTATTCGCAACTATTATTTCAAACTATTTTCGAATGCAAATATAACCACAGTTATTAATTCATCAGGGGGGAGACGGTACAGTTAACAAAGATAAAGTACATTTTGGGAAGCAGTGCATTTTTCACAAGGTCAATTAAAAAATATTAAACCAAGCATGGAATTTCTGATCAATTAAACATGTTCCTTCAGACTGTAAAGAAACATGTTGAATTAGTGAACAAGTCATTTTACTTGATTTAATATATCTAAATTAACGTCCAAAACGTACTTCTACCCCAAACGTACCGTCTTTCCCACATCTCAATTCCAGTAAAATCATTTGTATTTTTCCAAAGAAACGATTGAGAAAATTGTATAATTACAGTATTAAATAATAATTTATCTACTTACCCAGTCTCTTTTTACAGTCTTGGGAGCAACATTTACTGTTGTCGACACCACAGAGATCAACATCTACACCTGTTCCTATCTTTCACTTTTTACAGTAACAGGTGAGCTCTCCAGCGATGAGACCCACACACAGAATAGCGAAAACGACAATAATTGCAAGCATCATTTTTCAATTGTTCTACTTCAGTCGTGGTTTATATACCGTGCAAACCCCGAGTTTTTAACCCCACCAGGAAAAATTTTATCCCGGAAAAAGATACTTTCAGTGAACTCAGCTCTCTGAAATACGCAAGTCGATAGAGATCCAGGGGAAGTTTTTTTGGGTAGGGGCATTTGGGGGAATTCTTTAGGTTATACTTTCCCCTCCACTCAAATCATCATTTAAATTTGAATTTTCGAAAGGGGGTGGGAGGGCAATGCATTTGTCGCCCTTCCCTGGGATCCGTGAATGGAAGTGAAATTATACTATACTTTCCTCATGAAAGGAGGCCAGCCAAACAACCGATTACATATACGCAATACGGAAATGAAACAACGAAAATAAAGTAGTTAAAGCCTTAAAATTATAAACTAAAATCAGAAAACAAGCACTATGAAGGAACATTATTCAAATCGATTGGGCAAGATGGTCATGTTCGTTGTTTTTTCCTGCTTAAAATAAAAAGAAATGGAAAACAAGTGACAAGCAGAAGCAAATAAGTTTACCTTTTTAGATAAGATTTGTCCTTGTCTGTTTTCACAGCGGGATTGGTGTATACATGTTTGAATTGTAATGTGAAGAATTTTAATTTTTCCGAAATGACTTTTGCCATTATTTTAATTATTATTATAAATCACTATTTATTTTAATTTTTCCCAATCATTATTTGCTCTAAAATTAATTTTTCCGAGTTACCATTTTCACCCATTGGTTGAATACGTGCAGCAAACATAGATGTATGATTGTCAATTTCTGCAAAGTACAACCATGAAAACGTTATATTGGAAAAAAAATTTCCACTTGTATTAGGTATTTTGGTCAATTATAGACTGATTAGTATCAGTTACTAGATGAAGTAACTTCAAGTTACCTAAAAAGTTACTTTTTTCACTTACTTAATTTTATAGTTTGAAAATCAAAATAACTAAGACGATCATTCATAAAAACTTAATTAAAAAAGAAATAGGCAGTAGTTACAAAAAAATTGTCCGTCCAATTTTTTAACCAATCATTTGTATTTTTACCTAAAAAATATTTTTCAAATTTTATCGGAAAAAATGAATTTTTAAGTCAAAAGAATATTAACATTATAGGTCAATCGATTCGTCTCGAATCAACACAACTTTTCCATTCTCGCATCAACTTTATATTATGAGAATGAGTAAATTTTTACTATAAAAATCGATTTTAAAAATATATAAATCACCATAACTTCCGAAAAAGAACTGAAAAAAGAAACTTGTAAATACTTAAACTCATGGCGAGTCAGTGGTTATTTAGGTGAAAATATATTACTTCGAGATATACTTATTCATGACACTAACATTCCTAGAATATATGGTTTACCTAAAATTCATAAACCTAATTGTCCATTACGACCTGTTGTTTCTTTAATTAATACTCCCACTTATAAAATGGCTAAGTTATTTAATAATATTCTCAAAGAAGCTTTATTGGTACCTGAAAGTCAAGTTAAAAATTCTTTCGAGTTCAAAAACGTAATAGTTAAAAGAACTCTCCTCCTGATCATATTATGGTTTCATTGGATGTATTATCTTTATTCACTAACATTCCAATTGATTTAGTGATGAACAATATTTTAAGTAGATGGACTTACATTCAAAATTGTACAGGTTTACCTTTGACTGAATTTGAAAAGGGAATTAAGTTTTTAATGAATCAAACAGTAAAACATAAAAACAACATTTAGGATTGATTCTAAACTTGATAAGTTCATAAAACTAGGTTAAGATTCTCTCGACATTTTTCAGCTTAGTAATGTAGTATGCAAAATTGTTTGTTTAAATTGTGATAAATGCTATGTAGGTGAGACCGATAGATTACTTCCCACTAGAACTAAAGAACATAACGATAATGTTAGACACAATCCTAAGAACCATAAAGTTATTGCAAAACATCAGGTTGAAACTGGTCATCAATTTGACTGGGAACATTCATTGGTTTTACACCATGAACTTAATGAGTTTAAAAGACTTGTAGCGGAAATGTTCTTTATTAAGAATGAGGGTGATAATTCTTTAAATATAAAAACGGATCTGAATAATTTTAGTCCATTATACAAAGTGATACTATATTCTTTAATTTAAAATCCAATGTTTTTCCTTAAGCATACTTTTACCATCATTTCATTATTATTTTGACAATTTCAGTAGTTGTTAATTTGATATTAACTAACTGTTCTACCAATAATTTGTTACTTAGACTTTGTAAAAACAAAATTACAAATTTTAATTAGAATTAAGGAACCTGATATTTCTGACTTACTACGTTACTGCATTTTTAAGTTTCTATTACTTCATGCTCTTACCTGCATTCACTTGATGTTAATCCTTACCATGGAGCAGTACGTTCGTTCTCTCTTCTATTTCAAATTTAAAAAGAAAATTCTTCAAATAATTTTTTAAATATTGTCCGTGATGTCATAATAATGGACCTTACTACTTTTTAACATCTCTAAGTGACTACGAAATTTTGGCTTCTGCCAGTTTTTAAAAAAATAAAGGACTTTTATATGACTTGGATTCCTGTTTTCTGAAGAGGAGAGCATATGACTCTCGAAACGTCGATGATTAAAGGATCTTCTGAACATCATCAAGATCTTTTTATTTGGTCTGAAGTATGTCATCTTATACCTTTTACGTTATTTAAGTATTTATTTACTCAGACGCAAAACATTGCATTCTAACTTTTACCATCTATTAATAAAAAAATATATATATTTCAATAATTATAGGAAAAAAAACGGAAAAGCAAAAATACGAGTATGTATGTATGTATATTTAATCCCTCTCTTTTACAGGTTTGAGGGAGCAAAAATACTAGTCAAAGAAAGCAAGTGTCAAATCAAAGCGGACGAAGATGAAAAAATTTGAAACGATTATGAAGGAAAGAAAAAATTATTTTGGAATTTGTTCAAGGGCACTCAGAAAAGAAGTATTAGTACAGAGTTAGTCAGAATTAGGAATGGTGAGAGTGCAATGGTATGTGATACCATTTTATGTATGCATACGTATATATGTGCAATATTTTGGTATTGTATATGAGTTGGGATTGGGGAAGTTCCAAATGACTGGGAAAAGGCGATTATCATTTCAAGCTACAAGGGAAGGGCTGATAAAGATAAATTGGCAAAACAGGCACTTAAGCGTAAATAATCAAACCTGGATATTTCGCAAACTTAGGCCCATTAGATCAAGAGAAAAAATAAGCACGAAATGGATGTTGACGCACTTTCAACCTGGAAAGTCCCAATCGAATCGGTGACACACACCTTGCTACCCCTCCTTGTAAATACCGTAAGCAAAATAGATTAAAAAATACCTATTTGTAAGGTAATGAAAAGAGCAGAAGAAAAGATCTAGGAAGTCCCATGTGGATTTATGATATGAAGATCCGGTGCGGATAAGATATTTGGCCTGAGACAGGTCACAGAAAAAAGTTTGAGAGTAAACAAATCATTATGACTTAGTGGATGTCTGAAGGACAAACAGGTAACCAACAATTTCTTCAAAAATGAGGACTGGATTCTCCACCAAGGCAATGCTCCTGCACACACTGCCTTCTCCGTCAAGCTCTTTTTGGCTAGTAAAAGCTTTGCAATTTTGTGACATTCACCCTATTCATTAGATTCAGCACCCTGCGACTTCTACTTATTATCAAAAATAAACAATTCCATGAAAGGAACCCATTTTCAATCCATGGAAGACTTAACAGCAAAAACTACCAAAATCCTAAAAAGCCTTTTATTCGTGGACCTCCAACAAAGCTTTGAGCAATGGAAAACGGGCATGCATCTGTGTGTTGATCGAGATGGAGAGTACATTGAAGGAGATAAAAGTCAAAAAGTGATAGTTTTATTATAACACATTTTATAGTCACATTATTAAAACTTAATGGCCACACCTCGTATACTGGGCTTAAAATTTGACTGATCCAGTGCTCCATGCGATAAGCAATCAAATATTGACTACAAAGGTGCGACGCTATTGAAATATTTATCTTATACTAACAAAATTTTATGTGCCACTTTTTTATCGGATTCCCGACAGTATAGAATAGATTTCTTTAACATCAGATGATGAAAATATATTTCTTTATTCGCCCAAAGATATTCTTGTGAAATTCAAAATGGTATTCAATCAATTATTGTCATTGTGCATCTTTTCAAGTACTGGTAAATTGGAAATTGGAAAAACTATCAACGACTCAAAAATAAGAAGACATTATTTTATGCAGTTCATCAGTTTGCTCTGTGGTAAGACAAAAATTAGTGCTTTATAATTATTATCATCATTCGTAAGTTTCAAAAATTTAATTTCTTGAAACTCAAAGGAATTGAAATTTTATTATTTTCAATTAACGCTATTCAAAATTGACTAACTTAGAACTTACATAATTTTAATCATTTTCAATTCGCAGTGGTCAAAATTTGACAATCTAAAGTTTTTCATAATAAATTCAATATAGTATTTACAATAATTTTATTTGAAGGAATTTATTTCCCTATTATTATCCTATTTCTGTAACAAAATCAGCCTATTTTCCCAGTTTTAAAAGAATTTTGGACTACGTTACTTCTTGTACGGGGGCCGAGGGCTACGACAAAACCACGTTTGTCTATTTCGGGGGCAAGGTTTCAAGAATAACTCAAAATTGCTAAAGTAACTTATGGACGGAGGATAGAATAGTATGAAACAACATCGTAAAGGAAACATCGGAACTATGGATATTTTCCTTTCGCTGATCGATGTTTTTGCATTGATCTTTGACTTTCGAGCGATCGACTCCAACATCAATGTTTTCTTTGAGAAGATTCCGCTTCATTCTGACCGAAATCACTTCTTTAGTTTTATTTAATTACAATTCTTAATACATAGACAGCAAAGACATCACTTTTGATCATTGATGTTTTATTTCGACGCATCAATGTTTTTTGATACTAATCCGATATTTCGGGATATTTTGCGGTCTGAAGAAATGCTCTTTATTTAATTAACAACTCTTCCATGTTTATCAGGTTACATTTTAATGATGGATGTTGGTGCAAACGTGACATGGCCCTCACCTGCACTGCCCTATTTAACAAGTGAAAATTCAACAATTCCAATGTCAAATGCTCAAGGTGCTCTTCTGACGGCGAGTACAAATATCTCTGGAATAATTGCATTACTCATATGTCCACTAATTATGGATAGAATCGGAAGAAAATACACGATCCTGGTATTCGGATTATTACAATTATTGTCAAAAATTTTAATCTACGTAGCTCATAACTATACATTTCTATTTATATCAAGAATGTTGCTTGGTATCGCTGCGACGGGAACGTTCGCCTTTCTTCCTCTTTACATAGGCGAAATTGCTGTAGAAAATATGAGAGGAAGATTTCTCATTTTCGACAAAGTCTGTGTAAACTTGGGATCCTTTCTAATGTCAATCGCTGGAGCTTTTCTGGCTTATAACTCTATGAACCTAGTTATGATATCCATACCGCTAATTGCAATAATACTTTCTCCACTCATGGAAGAAACTCCATATTATTATTTGATGAAGGATCGAGAAAAAGAAGCTACTATAACTCTAATGAAATTGTCGGGAGAGAAGAGAGTTGAAATTGTAACCGCAAATATTGAAAGAATGAAGAATGCTATTCTCAAAGGACAAAATTCAAAGATAACTAGCGTCAGAGAATTATTTAGTGATAGGGGTAGTCGAAGGGCTCTGATTATCAAAATGATGGCAGAAACAACATACATTTTTTCAGGTTACCACGGAGTTCAAGCTTATGCGCAAGAAATTTTCAGCAACAGTGGTTCATCCTTAGCGCCAGAATACTCAGTGATGATCATGACAGGAATACAAATATTTGCTGGCTTGCCATCTTATCAAATAGTGGATCGGTGGGGAAGAAGACAAACTTTTTTACTATCTGGAGTATTGTCTGCAGCTTCATTGACAATTGTGGGCTTCTTTTTCTTCTTGAAATTCTTTCTTAAAGTCAATACTTCTTCTATTACTTGGCTACCACTTGTTGGTCTGATATCATTCACTTTTTCATGTAACATCGGACTCAGCACAATTCCTTATGTTTATAGAGGAGAACTTTTTTCCGTTAAGGTAAAAACCGTGGCTACTATGTTCTCGTCGATTATTGCATCAATATTCGGGTTTATGGCACAAATGTCTTTGCC
>CAKNYM010048388.1:33639-53567 GCA_932195095.1 Andricus curvator | reverse complement strand
AAAACCTATTTCATAATTAAGAGCTCATTTAATGCTAATTTAATGCCGTATTGCCAAATTCGATGCCCCAATATTTGTTTAAAAACCCGTGGGTTACGCTAGCTTAACGTTAAGCTGACGTAACCACATGCTCTAATGTGGAATTACAACATTGTCATATCGATATGGGCACTATGCCATAATTAAGTGCTTATTTAGTGCTAATTTATGCTGCAGAACAAAAATGTTGTGCCCGGTAATTTTGGTCAAAAATATGTAATAGTACCAGCTTCAGCTGAAGCCACAACTCCGGTATGCGAAACTCAAAAACTATTAGTGATATCAAATTCTCCTTCCTGCAGGAATTCAGTGCTTATTTAGTGCTAATTTATACCGCAAAAATTAAATTTTGTGCCCGGAAATTTTGGTCAAAAACATGTAGTAATGCTAGCTTCAGCTGAAGCCACAACTCCGGTGTGCGAAACCTGGAAACTATCAGTGATATCAAATTCTCTATTGCGCAGGAATTCAGTGCTAATTAAGTGCTTTGGATTTGTGCTATGTACAAAATCCGGGCACTTTTTTTTTACCAATAACTTGTAGTAATGCACGCTTTAGGCGACTCTGGTCTGTGAAGCTCGGAAACTATTAGTAGTATTAAATTCTACTTTGCCCAGGAATCTAGAAGCTTATTTAGTGCTAATATATACAGCAAAAAATAAATTTTGTGCCCTGTAATTTTGGTCAAAAACATTTAGTAATGCTGGCTTCAGGTTAGTCGGCCATTGCTAAGCCCCACTAAATTATTTTCATCCACATATTTGTTTATAAGAAATTCAACAAATGTTTATACTTCTACAGTGCTACAGAAAAACATGTCTAAACTGTTGTGTCAACGATTCTAGCTCGTTTTGAATGAATCTGAATATTTTATAACGAACAGTATTTTTCAAAAGTTAGAAATATTGGTAATTGTCATTTTGTTTATGAAATAAAAAAGTATTAAAAACCTTTCTTAAAAAATCAAATATCAACGATGTATGCAGAGTTTTATTAATTTTTATTTATAAAAAATGTAAACATGATGGAAATAATTGTGTCCTACTGAGCCGCGCCGCGCCATAGAAGACCGGACTTTTGAATTTGTTCTGGAAAACTAGTGGCAACCCCACTCCAATAATGTCAGGAATCGTAGACCACACTTGTACCTTCCTTTGACGAAAAAAAAGACGAAAGTGGCATTTTTTAGATAACCAAGTCATTTTTTAGATAACCATAATCATAACCAAGTAATCATGTGTCCTTAATTACAGTCAAATCTCATCCCGACACAAAAATTTCCGCGATCAATTGACATGGACTCCACCAGTTTTCATGAGTATTGCCCTTTATCATACATTTTCACATTTTGGATTAAGCACTACTACTTTCGAAGGAATAATCTGATTGGATTGCGCTTTAGCAATATACCTGAAGTTCTGAACGTTCAAACAAACGAAATATTTTTTCTTAATACTCAGTGGGGAGATTATACCCGAGTCGAAATTTAGGCCCTACTTTGAACCTATAACTCCTACCTTAGTAGGCGCTGGAACAGCAAAGTAGCTTCAAAATAAGCAGCGATTTCAATTCAATTTAGACCCTACTTTGACGCTAAAAATGTCCGAAATCGGCCGTTTTTCCACGTTTAGCGTCAAAGTAGGGTCTAAATTAGAACCTACATTGGTGCCCCAGGCCCTACCCTACATTGGCGCTCCAGACCCTACCTTGGTGCTCCAGCCCCTACACTGGCAATAATAATAATAATAATAATAAAAATAATAATGGCGTAATTTCGGTAATGGTTATAAATTTTTATTTTCCTTCTCTGCAGAAATATTTTTACTATCAACTGTACCTCAGGAACTTAATATTGAAACAAAACTCATGAAGTATACAATTCTTTGTTTGTAGTGTTTTTTATCATATAATTTTAAAACTTGTTTGTAAAATATCGTTGACGTTCACTTCAGTTTAGTGGAAAGATTCCTCAATAGAATGAAACCGATTTGGGTTGAAATTACAGACTAGTCCGACAATTTTTTAATTAAATTTTTTTGTCCGTAACCTCCAAATTTGGTTGTTTTTCGCAAGTCGAAAATCTGATTTATATTCTTTTCTGGTTACTTGGGACGATAGCATTCGATAACTTAAGGCTCAAATGGAAACTTTAGTTTCTGTTTTGTAAGAAAATTAACATTTTTAGAAAGAATCCTTTCCTTTTTGCTTACAGATACTTTATTACTGTTAATATCGAGAAACTGACCGATTCACATAGTCGCAAACCAATTCAGTTTGAAAAATCTTAATCTGCAAATGACAGAAACGCAATTCACGGAATTGCCTCTTCAATGGGTTCTTGTTTTCTGGGTGTAGCTTCTAAATATTCAAAGTAGGGCCTGTAGGTTCAAACGGAGTCAAAGGAGGCTCTAATGTTTCATTCTCTAGGAGTAAAAACCTCAAAGTAGGGGCTATAGGTTAGAATAGCGTCAAAGCAGGTTCTAATGAGGAGCTGCAGGTTCAAAGTAGGGTCTAAATTTCGACTCGGGGTGGTTCCGTCAATTTAGCGTTTAGCTAGTGTAATCCCCGTTTTTTTAAAATAGTGGAGCATTCAATTTGGCAGTAGGGTATTAAGAGAGCCTCAAATGAGCCCTTAACTATAATATAGACAGATTTACAATTTGTGCGTAATTTGTATTAAGGGTGGTTTTGAGTGTTAAGGGTGGCTTTTGTGAAATATGTCTTTCTGGTTTTAGAGAGCCTTAAATAAGCCCTTAATTATGTCATAGGTCATAACTCGATTCAATATCATTTTCACGTGTGGTTTCGTCAGCTTAACGTTAAGCTAGCGTCCCTGTAAAAAGGAGAGCATTGAAGTGGATTATATGGCATTGAAAAAATTGTACACTTTAATGCCTATAAATCAACACAAATTCCGTTTTTGTCCGAATGTTGATTTAACGGCATTCGAATGCATTGATTGTATTCGATATATCCCGTCGGAAAAAGCATTAAATGGCATTCGACTTATTTGGTAATTCAACAGCATTGAACGGCATTGGTTCCATTCTATGCCTTCGATCGCTGAAGGCATTGCATGGCATTAAACTGATACGGTCATTCAAGTGCATTTAATGGCATTAAATCAACGGCATCACAAAGAAGCCACTTTAATGCCACAATTTTTTTGTGTGATTCAAAATGATTCGAACGAAAACTGTCTAATGCCATGAAGCGCATTCGGACAAAAACGGAATTTGTTTGGATTTATCGGCATTAAAGTGTACGATTTTTTCAATGCCATATAATCTACTTCAATGCTCTCCTTTTTACAGGGGTAACCCACGGTTTTTAAACAAAAATATTGGGGCATCGAATTTGGCAATATGGCATCAAATTAGCATTAAATGAGCTCTTAATTATGAAATAGGTTTTAGCTCGATTGGAGCATGTGGTTACGTCAGCTTAACGTTAAGCTAGCGTAACCCCCGGTTTTTTAAAAAAATAGTGGAGCATTAAATTTGGCAATAGGGCATTAAATTAGCATTAAATGAGCTCTTAATTATGAAATAGGTTTTAACTCGATTGGAACATGTGGCTACGTCAGCTTAACATACCTTAATAATGTGAACATTGCCATGGTGTGAACGAAAATGGTGCCAAAAGTCATCACAGCAGAATAAAAGGAAATCATTTAGACTTAGATAAAAAGGTTTTTGCATATGATGAGACTTGGATATTTCAATATGATCCAGGAACCGAGAGATAATCGATGCACTGGAAGACTCCAGAATCACCACAGCTAAAAAAAAGCATGAATGAGTATATCAAAATTCAAGGCTATGCTCATCGTTTTATTCAATATCTAAGGCATCATTGTGACTGAGTGGATAGCTGAAGGACAAACAGTTAACCAACAATATTATCTGGAAGTGCTGGCAAAGCTTTCAGAAAAAGTTAAAAGAAAACCCACACACTGCCTTCTCCGTCAAGCTCTTCTTGTCTATCAAAAGCTTTACAATTTTGGGACATTCACCCTATTCACCCTATTCATCAGATTTAGCACCCTGCGACTTCTACTTATTTCCAAAAATAAACAATTCCATAGAAGGAACCCATTTTCAATCCATGGAAGACTTAACAGCAAATACTACCAAAATCCTAAAAAGCCTTTTATTCGTTGACCTCCAACAGAACTTTGAGCAATGAAAAACGTGCATGCATCTGTGTGTTGATCGAGCTGGAGAGTACATTGAGGGAGATAAAAGTTAAAAAGTGATAATTTTATTATAACACATTTTATAGTCACATTATTAAAACTTAATGGCCACACCTCGTATACTGCGCTTAAAATTTGACTGATCCAGTGCTCCATGCGATAAGCATTCGAATATTGACTACAAAGGTGCGACGCTATTAAAATAATTATCTTATACTAACAAAATTTTATGTGCCACTTTTTTATCGGAATCCCGACAGTATGGAATAGATTTCTTTAACATCAGATGATGAAAATATATTTCTTTATTCGCCCAAAGATATTCTTGTGAAATTCAAAATGGTATTCAATCAATTATTGTCATTGTGCATCTTTTCGAGTACTGGTAAATTGGAAATAGGAAAAACTATCAACAACTCAAAAATAAGAAGACATTATTTTATGCAGTTCATCAGTTTGCTCTGTGGTAAGACAAAAATTAGTGCTTTATAATTATTTTCATCATTCGTCGGTTTCAAAAATTTAATTTCTTGAAACTCAAAGGAATTGAAATTTTATTATTTTCAATTAACGCTATTCAAAATTTACTAACTTAGAACTTACATAATTTTAATCATTTTCAATTCGCAGTGGTCAAAATTTGACAATCTAAAGTTTTTCATAATAAATTCAATATAGTATTTACAATAATTTTATTTGAAGGAATTTATTTCCCTATTATTATCCTATTTCTGTAACAAAATCAGCCTATTTCCCCTGTTTCAAAAGAATTTTGGACTACGTTACTTTTTGGAAGGGGGCCGAGGGTTACGACAAAACCACGTTTGTCTATTTTGGGGGACAAGGTTTCAAGAATATCTCAAAATTGATAAAGTAACTTATGGACGGAGGATATAATAGTATGAAACAACATCGTAAAGGAAACATCGGAACTATGGACATTTTCCTTTCGCCGATCGATGCTTTTGCATTGATCTTTGACTTTCGAGCGATCGACTGCAACATCAATGTTTCCTTTGAGAAGATTCCGCTTCATTCTGCCCAAAGTCACTTCTTTAGTTTTATTGAATTAGAATTTTTAATACATAGACACCAAAAACATCACTTTTGATAATGAATGTTTTATTTCGACGCATCAATGTTTTTTGACAATAACCCGATATTTCGGGATATTTTACGGTCTGTAGAAATGCTCTTTATTCAATTAACAACTCTTCCATGTTCATCAGGTTACATTTTAATGATGGATGTTGGTGCAAACGTGACATGGCCCTCACCTGCATTGCCCTATTTAACAAGTGAAAATTCAACAATTCCATTGTCAAATGCTCAAGGTGCTCTTCTGACGGCGAGTCCAAATATCTCTCGAATAATTTCATTACTGATATGTCCACTAATTATGGATAGAATCGGGAGAAAATACACAATCCTGGTATTCGGATTATTACAATTATTGTCAAAAATTGTAATCTACGTAGCGCATAACTATACCTTTCTATTTATATCAAGAATGTTGCTTGGTATCGCTTCAACGGGAACGTTCGCCTTTCTTCCTCTTTACATAGGCGAAATTGCTGTAGAAAATATGAGAGGAAGAATTCTCATTTTCGACAAAGTCTGTGTAAACTTGGGATCCTTTCTAATGTCAATCGCTGGAGCTTTTCTGGCTTATAACTCTATGAACCTAGTTATGATATCCATACCGCTAATTGCAATAATAATTTCTCCACTCATGGAAGAAACTCCATATTATTATTTGATGAAGGGTCAAGAAAAAGAAGCTACTAAAACTCTAATGAACTTGTCGGGAGAGAAGAGAATTGAAATTGTAACCGCTAATATTGAAAGAATGAAGAATGCTATTCTCGAAGGACAAAAATCAAAGAAAACTAGCGTTAGAGAATTATTTAGTGATAGGGGTGGTCGAAAGGCTTTGATGATCAAAGTGATTGCAGAACTGACATATATTTTCTCAGGTTATCACGGAATCCATGCTTATGCGCAAGAAATTTCCAGCAACAGTGGTTCATCCTTAGCGCCAGAATACTCAGTGATGATCATGACAGGAATACAAATATTTGCTGGCTTGCCATCTTATCAAATAGTGGATCGGTGGGGAAGAAGACCAACTTTTTTACTATCTGGAGTATTGTCTGCAGTTTCATTGACAATTGTGGGCTTCTTTTTCTTCTTAAAATTCTTTCTTGAAGTCGATGTTTCTTCTATTACTTGGCTGCCACTTGTTGGTCTGATATCATTAACTTTTTCATGTAACATCGGACTCAGCACAATTCCTTATGTTTATAGAGGAGAACTTTTTTCCGTTAAGGTAAAAACCGTGGCTACTATGTTCTCATCGATTATTGCATCAATATTCGGGTTTATGGCACAAATGTCTTTGCCATTATTAAACGACTCCATTGGTATTTACTCAAGTTTTTGGATTTTTGGTTTCATTTGTTTGGTGGGGTCAGTTACTGTTTTTTGCATTGCACCGGAAACCAAAGGAAAAAATTTGGAGGAAATTTTACATTTATTGAGTGAGAACAAAAAATACTGCAATGAGGAAGAAGTATTGTAAAACCAATGTTAACAGCATTATAGAAAGTGTAAATAAAAAATTATTCAATGAATACTAATTTTTTATTTTTGGATGTTTGGACCATGTCGCCCATGTGCACGGCTATGAAACATGTTTTGGGAATTCCTCCCAAGTATTTTTAGCCATATATAACAAAATTCTTTGGACCCTTTTTAACTAATCTTAATTCTAAGTTAATATAAAATCCCTCCTTCTCAATCAATTGCACGTCTAAATAATCACCGCAAGAATTAAAGTGCACAAAATTCCCTATCAAATTTAAAACAAGTTAAGTTTTATCTTGAATATGTTCAGATATATGACTTTAAAAGGGGATTTTTGTTTCAAAAATTGGCTTGGGCAGGAATTAATTATAGTTTTCTGTTTTCCACCATACAAAATTAAATATTTAATTGCGAATCAACTCAACCTGAAAAAACTGCACTTTAAAGGAAACTTTATGAATCAATTAGACAAGATCGACATATATTTTTTTTCCTCTTTATACTTAAAAAAATCGAAAACAAGTGACAAATAACAGCAGTTAAGTTTATCCTTTCCTGATAACATTTGTACTTTTTTTTAAATCATCAATTGTCCTAATTTTTATTTATTTTTTTTAACTAAGGAAAATAATTGATCGATTAGATTTAAATTCGAGTTGAGATTCCATTTTTGATCGGTACAATTTTAATTTGAAGCTAACTTGGAGGCAATTAGTTTATTTCATTTTATATAAATTCGACTGGATATTGAACATTCGATAGGGGCAATTTGTATTTTTATTCAACATGAAAGAGAATAGTTAATTGATTTGATTTAAAATCGTTTTTAAATTGAATTTACAATAGGTGCAATTTTTACTTTTAGCTCAATTTGAGGAGAGTTATTTATTAATTTAAAATTTATTTCTAGACATCTGAATTTTGAAGATGTATTTAACTATTCCTGCTAGAATTTTTTTTTTGGATTTTCGCACTGCCCATCAGCGTCCAGGTACGTATTTTTTCATGTAATGCAAAATTAAATTTCCGATATTTGCAATTTGTAGTTTTAGCTAAAAAAAAAGGTAACGGAAATTTATAGTAGTAGTAGTAGTATACCATTAAGCCATTTCATGATCATCACTGAGTATTCTGGCGCTAAGGATGAACCACTGTTGCTGAAAATTTCTTGGGCATAAGCATGAATTCCGTGATAACCTGAAAAAATATATGTCAGTTCTGCAATCACTTTGATCATCAAAGCCTTTCGACTACCCCTATCACTAAATAATTCTCTAACGCTAGTTTTCTTTGAATTTTGTCCTTCGAGAATAGCATTCTTCATTCTTTCAATATTTGCGGTTACAATTTCAATTCTCTTCTCTCCCGACAAGTTCAGTAGAGTTTTAGTAGCTTCTTTTTCTTGACACTTCATCAAATAATAATATGGAGTTTCTTCCATAAGTGGAGAAAGTAGTATTGCGATTAGGGGTATGGATATCATAACTAGGTTCATAGAGTTATAAGCTAGAAAAGCTCCGGCGATTGACATCAGAAAGGATCCCAAGTTTACACAGACTTTGTCGAAAATGAGAAATCTTCCTCTCATATTTTCTACAGCAATTTCGCCTATGTAAAGAGGAAGAAAGGCGAACGTTCCCGTTGAAGCGATACCAAGCAACATTCTTGATATAAATAAAAAGGTGTAGTTATGAGGTACGTAGATTAAAATTTTTAACAATAATTGTAATAATCCGAATACCAGGATTGTGTATTTTCTCCCGATTCTATCCATAATTAGTGGAGATATTAGTAATGCAATTATTCCGGAAACATTTTTACTCGTCGCTAGAATAGCACATTGAGCATTTGACAAGTGAATTGTTGAATGCTGACTTGTTAAATAGGGCAATGCAGGTGAGGTCCATGTCAAGTTTGCACAAACATCCATCATTAAAATGTAACCTGATAAACATGAAAGAGTTGTTAATTAAATAAAGAGCATTTCTTCAGACCGCGAAATATCCCGAAATATCGGATTACTATCAAAAAACATTGATGCGTCGAAATAAAACATTAATGATCAAAAATAATGTCTTTGCTGTCTATGTATTAAAAATTGTAATTAAATAAAACTGAAGAAGTGATTTCGGTCAAAATGAAGCGGAATCTTCTCGAAGGAAACATTGATGTTGGAGTCGATCGCTCGAAAGTCAAAGATCAATTCAAAAACATCAATCAGCGGAAGGAAAACATCCATAGTTCCGATGTTTCGTTTACGATGGTGTTTCATACTATTCTATCCTCCGTCCATAAGTTACTTTATCAATTTTAAGTTATTATTGAAACCCCCTTCCCCAAAATAGACAAACGTGGTTTTGTCGTAACCCTCGGCCCCCGTTCAAAAAGTAACGTAGTCCAAAATTCTTTTAAAAAATGGGAAATAAGCAGATTTTGTTACAGAAACAGGATAATAATAGGAGAATAAATTCCTTCAAATAAAATTATTGTAAATACTATATTGAATTTATTATGAAATACAATTCTTATTCAATGCTTTGAATAAGAAATTATACAATTTTAACTTCTTTCTAATGAAATCATCCTGTTTTCAAAATTATAGTCTAAAATTTTTCTATTCTGAGGGCCTCTGATTTAAAATTATTCAATTTCAATTTATAGAAGTTCCATTCTATTTCATTTCATTCGAAATATTGTACTTTTTATCAAAATTTGACTGAAAAGGAAATTGTTTGATTTCGAACGTCTTCCATTTAAATAATGTGAAATTTTTTTTTTTTCGCGGAAATAAATTCTTTTTTGTATTATTATATGTATTGTAATAGTTCATGAGACTTATTCGTCTAAAAATATTGTTAACACTTAAAATTTATCTTTGTCATAAATAATTTGCGCAACAAATCGTATTTTCATATGTTTTTTCTCGGAAAAAAATTGTTTTGTGTTGGTTTTACTTTATATGCATCGCAACAGTTTATCGGACTTATTCTGCTAAATAATAGTGCAAGATCTTGACATTTATCTTTGTTATAAATAATTCAAGACGGCAACGTATTTATTCCGCGAAAAAGAACGCAAATTGTCAATTTGTTTATTTAAATTATTTATAACAAAGCTAAATGTTAACAATTTGCTATAGTGTTGTGAATTTAATAAGCTACTCTGATACATATTAGATGGCAAAGAATATGTTTTGTAAAAAAAGCATGAAAATGGTTTATATATTTTTTTTAATTAGTTTATAAAAAATAAAGTTGTACCATAAATAAATTGATTGTCTCCTTTGTATAGTTGAGTTCTAACTCAAGTTATTTAAAAGTGAATGTAAGCGCGGAATCCGAGAAAAAAAAATTCTAAATAATTTCAAGTTGTTTTTTGTTAGTAAAATAAATATTATCAAAAAACCGGAAAATACCAAAGAAACTCATAAATACGTTTTAAATTAAAATTAAAATAATATAAATGACCATGCAATTTATTATGTTCAAAGGAACCTTTCATTATCTTTTTTTCCAAAATAATGCTTATCGATGATTACTTTCGACATCAGAAGAAAAAAATGTTTCTTCATCATTATTTAACAGTACACTAATAGACTCAAGAAATTTAATTTTTGAAACTTACGAATGATGAAAATAATTATAAAGCACTAATTTTCATCTTACCACAGAGCAAATTGATAAACTGTGTAGAATAATGTCTTCTTATTTTTGAGTCGTTGATAGTTTTTCCTATTTTCAATTTATCAGTACTCGAAAATATGCACAATGACAATAATTGATTGAATACCATTTTGAATTTCACAAGGATATCTTTCGGCGAATGAAGAAATATATTTTCATCATCTGATGTTAAAGAAATCTATTTTATGCGGTCGGGATTCCGATAAAAAAGTGGCATTATACTGCACATAAAATTTTGTTAGTATAAGACAATTATTTTTATAGCTTCGCACCTTTGTAGCTAATATTTGATTCCGTATCGCATGGAACACTGGATACATGTTGTTATGACAATCTTGTAGGGTGTTCTAAATTCGATGTTTTTCTTCTCTCGACTTCTTTTTCATATCGTGCCTTGTTTGACTTAAAATTATCATTTTCGTTTGTTTTTTCGAATTTTGTAAATGCTTTAACTCTGGTAATTTTCTTTTTATTGAAAAAAGTCACGAAGATGATTTGTTTGCCTTTTTGAGAACTACGAATAGCCGTTAATAGCATTTTCAAATCTTAAAAAGACAAAAGACAATTGCGAGAAACAGTCCTTGTAAGGAATCTAGATATCGTATGTGTACTCAAAACAATGAAAAAGGAATGCGACGGATGAGTGATAGAAAATTTAGATTTAATGAGCGGACTCGAACTATGGCCAGGAGTAGATAGTGAACCATAGGGTAGCCAAATAGGCCGTCTGATAATAAACGAAAGAGCAAAATAGCATGTGAAGCAAATGTTGTTCGAAATCGAAAAACAAATCATAACGGGGACAGATTGGTTATCTCATTTTATGCAAAGGGCTTGTTTATTAAAAATTCTTGTTCCAGGCATAAAATGATCCACTTGTACACTTAGAGCAGAGGAGAAAGCCACAGTATGAGTGACTTTCTTGTTGCAGATGGCAGACTGAGACACCCGGTAAGGAGGCGTGCATTGAAAAGTATTCAAAAATTTCCTATTCAATAGTGACGTGGCAATTATTGAATTCTTTTCGATACCGTTTTTGTCCTCGCGTTTTGAATCCCCATAGCAGTAGAAGTCAGCTCTTAAACTGAATCCCTTTCTGAAACCAGTGGCAATAACATTTTCAGAACAACAGTTTCAAAATAAGATAAAGGAACGCCTAGATAGGATGAGTTGGGAGACGCTAATATGCAATAAAAATATAGAGGGCGCATGGATAATGTTTCAGGAAATCATTATTAGGAGTGCAACTAAAGTGTGTGGTACTTGAGTTGTAGAAGGAATAACTGGTGATGATTGGTGGAATAATGGAAGCCACGTAGCCGTTAAAGAAAAGAAGTAAGCCTATCTAAGAAATCTGAATATTACAGGTATTTGCAATAACGAGAGAATTAGACTAGAAAATGATTATAGGGACAAAAAACGCAAAAGTAAAAATACTATTTGAAGAAATCAACAGTCAAATCAAAGCGGAAGAAGATAAGAGAATTGAAAACGATTTTAAAGGAAACAAGAAATTATTTTGGGAATAAGTCCAGGACACTAAGAAAGGAAGTATTAGTACAAAGTTGAACCAAATTAGAAATAGTAGTGACCTCAAAGTCTTCTTATCAGAAATTGTTAACAAACCAAAAGTTTATTAAAAAACATGATCTCAAAAAAAGCTCCGCACTGCTCCGCTGTGATTCCTATTGAAATACAAAGTCAACGAGGTGGTGATTGAAAAAATTAAACATTTGTCATTTTTATTTTATAGAAAAATTATAATTCAACATTAAAATTGATGAGACGAATTTATCTAAGATCAAAAAATACATTCGTCGCTTACATATTTTGACCATTCAAAATGGAAAAAATTAAAAACCTTTAAAATGGAAAATTCTGAATGTATATTCAAGATGAAGAAATTTCAAATAGGAGACACTAAAAATTAAGAAAAGAATACAAAACGAAATCGCGATGCTTCCAATCTTTTAAATTGCACAATTTCAAGCCTTTCAATTAGAACTTCTTTCAAGTTATTTTGTAGTTCAAAAACATTTTCTTATAAAAAATAGTTTATATTTCAATGCCCAGTACTAAAATCTTCTCATTTTAAGACTTAAAATTGAGAAATTATTTCATTAATTTTTTCTTGTTTTGAATTTATCAAAATCGTTTTAACATCGAAATTTGTAATTATTCAATATTCCATTTTTATAAAATTAATCTTCTAGGTTGAAAAAATCATCTCTAGTTGAAAATTCAATTTTTTAGTTCGAAAATCCATCTCTTTGGTTAAAAATTTAAGTATTTTGTGGCAAATTCGTTTTTTTTTCTTGGTTTAACATTATTTTCAGAAACTAAAAATAATGCATCTATTCCATTTTTGGTTGAAAATTGATAGTTTTCATTCACCTGTTTTCTATTTAAAACTAAAATCTATTTCGAATGATATATTAATTATTAAATTTTTCAATAAGAATTTATCCTTTTTGGTTGAATAATTAACTACTTGATTTAAAGTTTGAATACTTTTTGAAAAATTCATTTATTTGTTCCAAAATTCAAAATTTCAGTTGAAAATTTAACTGTTTTGTAGATAGTTCATCTGTTTGGCTTGAAAATAACACGATTTGGTAGAAAATTAAGCTACTTGGTTAAAAAGTTACTTTTTTGTTGAAGATTTATAGATAGATAAACGTTTATTCTTTAGCCTGCTGGCCTTAGAAAATTGACTTGCTTACACTTCCATTTTTTTTACAGAATTTTCTTAAAACTAACCCTTAAAACTAACATCCTTCCACACCTTATCTCTAACGCCGCTCGCTCTTATCGTCTTGCCTTCCTCGCTTCGCCTCGCCTCGCACGCATGTCCCTACTTTCTCGCTTTGACTCGCATTACCAAACTCTGCCTCCGCGGCTTACACTTAATACTTATCTACTATTTACAATATTTACATTTACTTATATTTACTTCCTCCTCTATTTACAATCTTTCCTTCTCCATTCCTCTTCCTCCTTCCTTCTCTTGTTCTCCATCTTACCCAAGACTCCCTTCACCCATGCGACTGCCCTTTTGTCCCGCCTTTCATGCATCATTACCTCTATGCTTATCCCACTCCTTTCCACCTCTACGCACTCCTCCAACCAGTGCTCCACTCTTACCTCCCCCTTCCGACATAGTTCACACATCCTCTTTTCCCTAGCGAGCCAGAACCTATTGAAACCCTCCATGCACCCACATCTCATCCTCGCTATAAGCTCCTGACTTCCTTTCTCTCCTTTCTCACACAAATATTGCGCTCGCGCCCTTGGCATAATCCACACATAGTTCCCATTAAACCTTGTCTCTCTTATAGTCTCTTCCCCTCTGTCTTCTCTCTCTCCATGCCGTTTTTCTTAACCAACTGATATACCTTTCTCCCTTACTCATGCATCCTTCTCACTTCATCTATCTGCAGTCCATTCCTTCTAAAATACCTTTCTCTTTTAACCTCCATCTTCTCACCCCCTCCTTCTTCTTCTCCCACCAACAGTCCCTAACCAGCTTACTTCCCCCCTCTTCCAAAAATTTCTCCTCATATTTACACGCCCGACTCCCCGCTAAAATCCCTACACTCGTTCTCCCCGTCTCCGTTCTGACAATATAATTAGGCGTGTTTCTTGCCAGTCCCAGTGTCCACTTTACATACCTCTCCTGTGTCCTATTTATCTCTTCGCTTTCCTTCCACCCCCACACCTCTACTCCATACAATAGCACCCTCATCACTAGTGAGTCAAACAATTTCATCCTCCTTCCAAAATCATCTGCGAATAACTTCTTTCCCAACCCCCACAGCTGCCTCGTCACCACATTTGCCCTCCTCACTCTCTCTTTTATGTGACCATCCACTCCGCCATTCCTCCGAAACAAGAAGCCCAGGTACACAAACTCTTTCACCGCCTTCACCGCCTTTCCCTTCCACTTCCACTCCCCTCCCTTATCCCTTCCCCCTCCTTTTCTGAACACCATAACCTTGGACTTTTCCGCATTCAGTTCTAACCTGTTCTTATCCAGGTATCTTCTCAACCTCTTCATCATTTCCTTTAAGGCCTCCTCGCTTTTTGCCACCAACACTATGTCATCTGCATACGCTAGCGACCAAATTCTAACCCCTCCTGTCCTGACTCCTCCTACTACTCCGGCCTTCAGCTTACTTTCCATATCCGCAATTAAAATCGCAAAAAGAGTTAGGCTAAGCGGACACCCTTGTCTTAATCCGCTATCCATCCAGAATCCCTCCGAAATCCCCTGTCCTCCTCTAACCTTATCTTTGGTCCCTTCATATATCTCCCTTACCCTCTCGATCAGGCCTCTCTCCACTACCCTATCCTCCATCGCCTCACACAACCTCCCCCTATCCACCGACGGAAACGCGCCTTTTAGATCCACAAAAAACGTGTACACTCTCGACCCCTTCTTCGCTAATTCTCTATCCACCACGTGCTGCAGAACCTAGATATTGTTGATAGTACTTCTACCTGCCCATAAAGCCCGACTGCGTCTCCGGCAATATTCCTTTCCCCTCGACATCCTTCCGCAGCCTCTCCGCAACCACCATCGCGTATACTTTATACGCCGTATTCATTAGCGTAATCCCTCTATAATTTTCCTGCCTATCCTTATCTCCTTTTTTGTACAGAGGCACTATTAGCCCTTCTCTGCACCCTCGTGGGAATCCCTCGCCCCTCCATACTTTCTGCACTACCTCATTCAGCCTCTCCCTAACCTCTTTTGTACTAAACAGCCATGCTTCGTTCTCTACTCCATCTAGCCCTGCTGATTTTGACCTTCTTAACTTCCTTATCTGTTCCTCTATCTCCTCGTCATTCAACTCCTCCATCTCTGCCTCCCCAGTTAGTTCAGTTCAGTTCAGTAGTTTATTATTATACTCTCTCCCTTTTACGGGTTTGAGAGTCTTAAAAACACATCTTTAAAAAATTACCTCCTGTCCTTACATTCAAATTTATTAACCTATCTTAACCCTACTTACATGAAATGTCAAGTCGAAACGGAAGCCCTATGTCTGTTCTTCCTCTCTCTGAACCCTTCTCCTTATACTTCTTAACGTCTCTACGTATGTCCTTCTCCTTCTCTCTAACTCTTTAAACATAGTGCCCGAGCACCCTTTTACCCTACTCTAACTCTCAAACCTCATTTTACAACCACCTTATTCTACTATACCTTACTTATTTTTGTCCTGTTTAACAAATCACAAATACCGAGGAACAATGCACCCCCTTTTCTCACCCCACATACACCTTGACCACTTTACTCTGCTTTTCACTCTCACACATATTCTTTAGCCCCCCCCCCCCTCCCCCGCCATGCTCCTCCGTATTCTTCTTCTTCGTTTCCTGCACATCGTCCTTCTTCTTAGCCATTGTCACCGTTCCTGCTACCTTCATCCCTCCTTCCATCTCGTTCCAATGCCAGATCGTCTCTCCTACTTTCGCTCTCATGAACCTAAGCTCAACTTCGTTCCCTGCCAATTCCATTCTCCGCTTCTCCCTTCTCAGCTTCAATTTGCACGCGATTCCATGACAAATTAAATTGAACTCTTCACTGCAACTTCAAGTTCAGGGCAATGAATCAACCCGTTTTTGACTACACTTTACAGATAATTTACTTGCGTTTGCCTCACTCTAAATGCCATAAAAAGTCTTCACGCAATACTGGAACTTTTCACTCAAGAAATTTGCTGATATTTTTCAGTTTTTTAACCACAAGTAATCCGGCTCGAAGGACCGTGTTTTCAAGTTGACTGTTAATTCCAAATTTCATCTTTTATAGCCAGAACTAGAGTTGCAAACCATTCTTTTACATTTGTTTATTACATTAGCCGGCATTCATCCGATAATCAGACATGTGTTAATCTGCCTGCGTGAACAGAACACATTGAAAGAGATAACCAGTAAAAGGAATGGATTTTATTATCAGGCATTTTATAAACCCAGACTCAAAACTTAATAGTCATATCTCGTAAAAGAAATCAAATACTAACTACAAAGGTAACAGACCATAAAAGCAATTATCTTGTACCAATATTATGTCATGTGTAGTATAGTTCCATTGTCTTGTCAGAATCTCGACAGTTCTAAATAGTTTTTCCTTAAAATCCGATCATGAAAATATCTTTCTTCATTCGCCCAAGAATATTCTAATAAAATTCAAAATGGTATTTCATCAATTATTGTCATGGTGCACTCTTTCGAGGACTGGTGAATTAAAAATAGGAAAAACTATCGACGATATTAAAAAAAGAAGACATGATTTCATGCAAATCACCAATTTTCTCTGTGGTAAGACTAAAATTAGCGCTTTATCATTATTTTCATTATTAGTATGTTTCCAAAATTGAATTCCTTGAGTTGCTTTGGTGGACTTTTAAAAGTCAGATTTTCTATTTGATTACTTTATTTATTGATAACAAAGATAAATGTTGAGTGTCAACAGTATTTGTCAGCACAATTAGTCTCATAAATTACTCCGATACATATAAGATTAAAAACGATTGTTTTCCGCGAAAACAAGATGAAAATTTTCTACTTATCAACTATTATTGAGCTTATTCTTTAATATTAGAGTTTAAAAAATGTTCGAAATGATTAATTATGATTTTCAATTTAAAAAGTTTAAAATCGAACAATTTTCTATTTGGTTAAGTCTTGAAAAAAGTACAAAAAACCATTCAAAATTAAAAACTTTTGAATTTAAATAATTTTAAATTCGCAGCGATTGAAAAACAATTTTAAATTTATTTTTAATATAAAAAATTATAATTTAATATTAAAACGCGTAAAACGTGTAAAAATTAAACATTTTTCAATTGTTATTTATTCTTTTCAAAATTAAACTATTTCTATTTTAATTGCAAAATTAGAACTTATGAAAGGGAAAATGCAGTGTTCACCATGAAAATTCAGAACTCTTAAATTTTAACCATTCAAAAATAAAGAATTTGTTCATTGAATGAGTTATGAATTTTAGATAAATCTATTTTTATATTATTTAAATAACACAATTTTTAATTGTTAATTTCAAATTTTTCAATCTATAACCCTTCATTTTGTATTATTATAAATTCTTAATATTTTCCAATCAAATATTTAAAAATTCATTTTTACGATTTTCAACTGAAAATTAGAAAATTTTCAGCTCTTACATTAAAAATTAAAAAAAGAACACGAATAAAAATCGCTATGATTGCAATTCTATTTCATTTTTGGTTAAAAATAAAATCCTTTTGTTTTTTCATAAGCAAAAAATGTATTTATTCCATTTCGGGTTGAAAATAAATATTTTGCTTTGAAAATTGATATGTTTTAGTTAAAAAGTTAACTATTTGTTTGAAAATTGGTCTTTTTTTGTAGAAAATAATTCTTTCTGGTTGAAAATTTATCTTTTTTGTTAAATATTTATCCTTTTTCTTTGAAAATGCAACTATTTGGGTAAGAATTTGTATTTGTTATTAAATTCAAAACTGGTTGAAAATTCGTTTTCTTTGTGTAGAAAATTAGTTCTTTAAACTGAAAATTTTACGATTTCATTTTGGGTTTATAAAGTGTAGCCTCTAGATGAAAATTCAAGTTTTTGTTTGAAAATTTGACTATTTAGTTGAAAATACATCTTTCTTCTTTAAAAATTCATCTACTAGGTTGAACGGTGAACTACTTTGTTAAGAATTCATTTTTTTAAGTATCTTCTTTGGTTGAAAATATAATTGTTTTTGTTGAAATTTCGTACTTTCTTGGTTCCAAATTAATTTTTTCATCCGGAAATGTATCCATTTCATTTTTGTTTGCAAGTTTTTTTCTAAGTTGAAATTTTAACTATTTGGTTGAAAATCGATGAATTTTATTAAAAATACGTTTTTTTAGCAAATTTATATTTTTTGTTGAAAATTCATCTTTCTGTTTGCAGATTTAAGTATTTGGCTAAAAATTCCTCTTTCTTGATATTTGGCTAAGAATTGAACTATGTTAAGATTTTTTTTTTAATTCAACTGGAAGAAAATTGATCTTTTCTGGTAGAAAAGTCAACGTTTTTGCTGAATTTTAGTCTTTTTTATTGAAAAATTTGACCCTCACGTTGAAAAATGAAAATGCATCTTGTCGTTATTGAAAATTTAATTACTTCAAACAAGTAATCCTTTTCGCCAAAAATTCAACTGTTTTGTTTCAAATAAATCTTTCTGGATGGAAGGTTGATTTGTTACATCGATGGTTTATGTCTATGTTTGTTAATCAATGTTGCAACACTAGATGGAAACAAATCGCGATATTTGACAGTCTAAAAATGCTCGTTATCTAATTAATAACTTTTCCTTTTTTATCAGGTTACATATTAATGATGGATGTTGGTGCAAACTTGACATGGCCCTCACCTGCATTGCCCTATTTAACAAGTAAAAACTCAACAATTCCAATCTCAAATGCTCAAGGTGCTCTTCTGACGGCGAGTGCAAACATCTCTGGAATAATTGGATTACTAATGTGTCCACTACTAATGGATCAAATCGGGAGGAAATACACGATCATAGGATTGGGATTGATACAGCTATTGTCAAAAATTTTCATCTACATAGTTCATAACTACACCTTTTTATTTATATCAAGACTGTTGCTTGGAATCGCTGGAATGGGAACGTTCGCCTTTCTTCCTCTTTATATAGGCGAAATTGCAGCAGAAAATATAAGAGGAAGATTTCTCGTTTTCCACAAAATATGTGTAAGCATGGGATCCTTCCTAATGTCTTTCGCAGGAGCCTTTCTAGGTTATAACTCTATGAACCTTGAAATGATATGCATCCCGCTAAGTGCAATACTACTTTTTCCACTTATGGAAGAAACTCCGTATTACTATTTGATGAAGGGTCGCGAAAAAGAAGCTACCAAAACTCCGATGAAATTGTCGGGAGAGGAGAGAATTGAAGTTGTAACAGCAAGTATTGAAAGAATGAAGAATGCTATTCTCGAAGGACAAAATTCAAAGAAAACTAGCGTCAGAGAATTATTTAGTGATAGGGGTAGTCGAAGGGCTCTGATGATCAAAATGATTGCAGAAACAACATACATTTTCTCCGGTTATGTTGGAATTCAAGCTTATGCGCAAGAAATTTTCAGCAACAGTGGTTCATCCTTAGCGCCAGAATATTCAGTGATGATCATGACAGGAATACAAATATTTGCTGGCTTGCCTGCTTATCAAATAGTTGATCGGTGGGGAAGAAGGCCAACTTTTTTAATATCCGGAGTATTGTCTTGACTTTCGTTAGCAATTGTGGGCCTTTTTTTCTTTTTGAAGTTCTTTCTTGAAGTCAATGTTTCTTCGATTACTTGGCTGCCGCTTGTTGGTCTGATATCATTCACTTTTTCATGTAACATCGGACTCTGCACAATTC
>CAKNYM010048388.1:0-33239 GCA_932195095.1 Andricus curvator | reverse complement strand
TCTGATATCATTCACTTTTTCATGTAACATCGGACTCTGCACAATTCCTTATGTTTATAGAGGAGAGCTTTTTTCCGTTAAGGTGAAGACCGTGGCTACTATGTTCTCAGCGATTATTGCAGCAATATTCTCCTTTATGGCACTAATGTTATTGCCGTTATTAAACGACTCCATTGGTATTTACTCAAGTTTTTGGGTTTTCGGGTTTATTTGTTTGGTGGGGTCAGTTACTGTTTTTTGTATTGCACCGGAAACTAAAGGAAAAAATTTGGAAGAAATTTTAGATTTATTGTCTAAGAAGAAATCAGACTGTAAGGCGGAAACGGGATTAAGAAACCAATGTTAACAACATCATAGAAGGTTTCAATACAAAATCATTTAATAGATTATAATTGTTTATTTTTGTGAAATATATGAGAACGCCCGGTAGACAGCCCTGCTTTACTTCCATTGCCCCCCCCCCCCCACTGTGGCCAGCTGTGAAGCCTGTCACGAGCGGATCATGACAGCTACGACCAAATTGGCGTTTTGATCCTTTCACCATGCGCACGCATGAGCGGTAAAATTTGAATTAAATTATTAGGCACATTAAATGGTTACAATCATGTGTTGCAGATTAGGTCAAGATGGGTAAATGTGAAACGAAATTTGAAGTCTAGACTTTCTTTAATGGTGTTTCAAATATCTGACAACCTCTTGCTTCTAATTTACATATTCTTCAAGTCGTAAAGATGTGCGTGAAGGAATTTTTTATTTAATTTAATTATTATTCAACGCAATTCAAAGTGTCACTCTTCTACATTGAATTAAAAATTAATTGTCTGTCTAACTGTATTTACGAAAATGTTAATTATTAATCATTATTATTTGCTTACATTTTATTGAAGAAACAGGAGAATATTAGTTTTCTAAGAGCATATCAGTTTCTTTTAAATTAATTACCAACAAAATATAAAAATTGTTTTACTCTCAATTCCAAATTTTCTGTTTATCACATTAATATTGTTATCACACATAAATATATTGACTCTACAGAAAAATTGACTCAAGGCTGTTGGACTCAAGCTTTAACCTGAAAATTCAATTACCTCATGCTACTAGATAAATACCAGAATTAATTATTTTGAGATAACTACTAGAATATATGAAATATTAAAACTCTCCAAAAATTACAACGAAACAAATCAATTTCTCACAAGACGCACTTTATTTGACAATCATTTGCAGTAAGCACGTAAAATCAAAAAATGCACATAAAAATATATGCATTAGAGATATTAATAAATAGAAATATATCACATTAGGGTGCTCCAAAAAAGGCTTAATTTTTTCTGAAATAGTTCCCCCACGAAGTATATCCTTTCGTATCAAAATCACCCCTGAATTTTTTTTAAATTCAAAGAAAATATTTAGGGGTCGCCCAAGCCCGTTTTTGCTAAAAATGATTATTTTTTTACCAAAAAAGGAGAATTTTCAACTAACAAGGATTAATCTTCAAAAAAATGGAAAAGTTACGTTTTTAGTTAAATAAGTTCATTTTAAACGAAAAAAAAATTCCATAAAATAGTTAAATTTGCAACCAAAGTCTCAAACGTACAATAAAAAATTTTCAACGAAGGAGATAAACTTTTACCAAATTAGTTCAATTCTCAATTAAAAAAGATTAGTTTTCAACAAAATAGTTAAGCTTCCAACCAAAGAGATGATTTGTTAATTAAAAATGTGAATCTTCAACAAAAAACTGATTTCTTAACGAAGTGATTCAACCAAATCTTTCAAACAAATGAGTTGAATTCTCAAGCAATGAAGATTAATTTTGAACAGAACGCAGTTGCATTTTTATGAAAAAAAAAGAAATATCTACTAAACAGATTATCTTTCAATTCTAATATTTTCTTCTTTTACTTATAAGTTTTTTCATTCAAAAACGTTAATAAATTTTTTGATTCAAGAATTATTTTTCAATTGAACATCTTTTTAGTTTAAGTGCTCTTTCAAACAAAGTGCATCTTTTTAATTGAAGGTTTTTAAATAAATTATAAATGCACTTATTAAATTTCAGTTTTAATAAAAAAATGATTCTAATCAATGAGAATTAAAAGCGAAAGGTTGTCAAATAGTTGCAACACAATTAATGAAAGTCCAAACTTCGAATTTCGTTTCACATTTAACCATCTTGGCCTAGTAATCCACAGAAACACATTCATTGGCTGTAATGTCTGGTGATTTACGTTTTTGCGTTTTGCGCCAAGTTTCACGCTGCCATGGGACACCATCCTAATTTAAATTTTACCGCTCATGTGCGCGCATGATATAAGGATCAAAAAGCCAATTTGGTCGTAGCTGTCATGATCCGCTCGTGGCCTGTCGGGTGTGCTTCTCAAGTTCAGTTAGTTAGTCCTAAGCGTGCTGCGTGTCGGGGTGTTTCTCAGTTAAAATAAAACTACTTGAAATATTATTTTGTCTTGCTTTCTTTATTTATGTGCACACACCTGCCCTCGAGTGCCGATACCTCGACAGGTTATGGACCCGGCGCGCTTCCACTGCGCGAGTGTCGTGTATGCAACAAGTGAGTCAGTGCAGTTCCACCGAACGAGTTTAGGTGGCGTTGCGTCGCTTATACGTGAGTGGCGCGGCCTATCCAGCGGCTTGGAGGTGGAGGGGATACATCGGAGTGAGCGAGGTAGCATCAGCGGTCTTTTTTCAATCTCTGTGTCCCCTCCACCTCTAAGCCACTGGATAGGCCGCGCTACTCACGTATAAGCGACGCCACGCCGCCTAAGCTCGGTCGGTGGAACTGCACTCAGTGAAACGGAGGCTCGTGAAAGTAATAGAGGTCGAAGGCGAGCTGATCCAGACTGATGAAGGCGAAAATGGTGAGAATGGAGCGAGTAGGGCTTCTTCACCGATAGACGTAATCGAAATGGACTGGTGGAGAAAGGGTGAGTAGTTGAAGGTTATAATATACGGACGTGAAATTAAATAAGAAGAAAAGAGATAGAAAATCCGAAATAGACAAAAATAATGAAATCAGTTAATTAAGTGAAAAGCGGAAAAGTTGAGGGTGCGCACGGAGCGGACCAAAATCTTTGAAAATGGCGCGAATGATTTCAGTTGATGGCGCATTACTTTTCGGTTTCCGAGAAAGCGGGATTCACAAGTTGAGGCATGTGCCGGCCGGCGGGCTTGGGCGCGCGTGCGGCACTCAGGTGAGAGTGTGAGAGAAAGAGACGGATAGTTAAAGACTGCGGCAAGGCAAGCAAGTACACGTGATACTCTAGTATAAGACGCGTCTAACATATACGAAGGCGAGAGTGCAAAACAACACAGAAAAAAACTAAGAATAAAATTTGTTGCAGGAAATTTTTTAGAGCGATAAAGTTTTGTTCAGCCAACTTCGCGTCTTTCAAAATACATGTGTTTGTCATGGAAAAACAAAAGAAAGTTTTACCAATATTTGTGTAAAGTTTATCCTTTGGAAGTTAATTTTTATTGCAAAGAATCTTTCGTCGGAAATCGATGTCAAGTTTATCTTCTGTTTTTTCTGTGAAGGAAGGACGATAGCTAAAAGTTGTTGATGCCGCGCGTGTGCTCGCGTCTCGTCGAAATGCGCAACAGAAATTAAAGAAACTGAAAAATATGGTGCGTAATTCATTGAACCAATAATCTCAAGAGGTGTGCATCCCGATTTAAATTAACTTATAAATTAAAATTCACACAAGACCCGTCGTTGGAGAATGTGTGGATTTTTCTCGAAAATACATTCAAGTTCAACTAGTTTCATGAAGGGGAGACTATTATATTAAGTATGCACGGGGAGGAACTCACAATCAAATGTGAAAAAGGCAAACTAAATCAAAACAACTGTATTTACAGCTAAAAGGATATTCCCTGATCCGGCAGAGGAAAACTGGCTCTTGCTGAAAAAATGGATGGATGAATGTATGATTGAAAACCGGCAAACAATTATACCAAGACTGACACAAGACGAGCTTGACATCACCAAAGACAAAGATGCGAACGACAAAGACAGAGAATAAAGGAGAGACAAACGAAACGAAGACAGAGGTGCGCAACGAAGATGATACCGGTATCGCTGATGACATTAGTGAGAATGACGAGAACGAAGGAAAAGGTGAGAACAGTAACAAAGGAACGCCAGCAGAGGATGGTGCGAGAGGTGAGCACAAGGAAAAAGGCAAGCGAAAAATCCTCGAAGCTCTTGGTGATGTCCAGCAGACACTAACGGCCGGTAAGCTGTCTCCAAAACTAATTTCAGTTCTACCTGTAAATTTAGGAAACAAATACAAATGGTCAAATCTTAAGAAAATAGGACCATTTAAAATCGATAAAAGTAATACTGACCAGCAAAATCTCATTTTAGTTCAAGATCAGGTCAACAAACAAGATATACAAATAGGCGAGCTAAAAGGTCTGATGAATCAACTCACCGGCATTGTTGAGACAAGGGCCAATTCATACAACAACATCACGATCCTTGTGAACGAGTAGAAGATCGCAAATGAGCACAAGGTGAAGATAGATAAGCACATGAATTATATGAAATGTCTGGTTGATGCACTGGGCAAGTAGGTAGATCGGCTGCAGGCTGACATGCAGCATCTCTGTGGCGATGAGTCCAATGAGCAAGAAGGACAAGAAGAGCAAGAAGGAGGTGTGGTTGATAGAGAAGCGGCGAACTCAATTACGACAGCTCAAATTTCAAGAGAAAACGTGAGCAACAAATTGTTGAATGATGAAAATTCTAACTTTAAGCCAGATTATAAACTTAATAATAATTTTGTCAATTTTGGGCACTTAGAAATTCAAGAGAAAATAAAATTTCTCCGAAACTATTACACGCAATTAAATGTAAGAGAGATTCTTATCTCGGTACACTCTCAATGCGATAAAGAGTCTCCACGCAATACTAGAACTTTTCACTCAAGAAATTTGCTGATATTTTTCAGTTTTTTAACCACAAGTAATCCGGCTCGAAGGACCGTGTTTGGGAGTGGACTGTACATTTTTAATTTTATCTTTTATAGCCAGAACAAAAGTTGCAAACCATTCTTTTACATTTGTTTATTACATTACCCGGCATTCGTCCAAAAATCAGACATGTATTAATCCTTCTTGCGTGAACAAAGTACTTTGAAATAGATAACCGGTAAAAGGAATGAATTTTATTATAAGGCATTTTATAGGCCCTGTTTAAAAAATAAATAGCCATATCTCGTAAACGAAATCAAATACTAACTACAAAGGTAAGAGACCATAAAAGCAATTATCTTGTACCAACATTATATCATGTGCAGTATAGTACCATTGCATTGTCTTGTCAGAATCTCGACAGTATTAAATAGCTTTTCTACAACATCCGATAATGAAAATATATCTCATTATTCGCCCAAGGATATTCTAATTAAAGTACAAAATGGTATTTCATCAATTATTGTCATGGTGCACTTTTTCGAGGACTGGTGAATTCAAAATAGGAAAAACTATCGACGACATTGAAAAAAGAAGACATGATTTTATGCAGTTTACAAATTTTCTTTGTGGTAAGACCTAAATTAGTGCGTTATCATTATTCTCATCATTAGTATGTTTCAAAATATGAATTCCTTGAGTTGCATTGGCAAACTTTTAAAAGGGTGATGAAGCAACATTTTTTTCCTATAACTTGAAAAAAATAATCAATAAGCATTATCTGGAAAAATGATATCAAGCAATTTTTGATGTTCATTAAGGAAATTGTATTCATTAAATTATTTCACTGAAAGTAACAACTAAAAAATATCAATTTTAGTATCAATATACATTTTTTAAATAAATGAGTATTGAAAGGATCAGCTTTAACGCTTGGATATATTTTCAATTAACTTCAGTTACAACTTAAGCATATAAAGAAGGCAAGGAATTTGTTCATTGCACTATTCTCATCACTCAATATTTAGCTTTGTTATAAATAATTTCAATAAACAAATAGACCATTATCATCCTTTTTTCGCGGAACAAAAATGTCGTTTAATATGTATAAAATAGCTTCTCAGAGCTAATAAATTTAGAAAAATTGGTAAATCTTGGAATTTAGGTTCTTTATAATTAACCTAAGTTAAAAGCTATAACATTTGCAGCCTTTTCATTTTTTAAATTTCTTTTGCATCTTATATGTATGTATCTAAAATATAACATCAATAATAATTTTTGCGTGCAAGATAGCTGCAGATTTTTCATTTGATTGCTTTAATTATTATTTATAACCAAGATAAATGTTAAGTGTCAATAATATTTCATCAGCAGAATTAGTCTCATAAACTACTACGACACATATAAGATTAAAAACGATTTTTTTTCGCGCAAAAAAAGATAACAATTTTATGCTCATCAACTATTATGAAACAAATGTTTAAATATTGAAGGTTAAAGAATGTTCAAGAGAATAATTACTAATTTTCAATGACACTTGAATAATATATTATAACTAAAATTATAAATTGAAATTGAACAAATTTAAATCAGAAGCCCTACAAATTCAAAAATTTCTATTATTTCTAATTAAAACCATTCAAACTTGCATACTTCTGAATTTATTAATTTTAAATTCTCAGCGATTGAAATTTGACAGTTTCAAATTTAATTTTACACATAAAAAATTATAATTTAACATTAAAACTGATTGGACAAATATTTCTATTAAGATCAAAAAATAAATTCACCGCAAAATTAGCAAAAATTGTGATAATTAAACATTCTCGTCAGAGAAGGTATTAGATTTACGTAAAATTTGAAATAAAAATATATTTAAAATGAAAAATTACCTTCTCGGAAAAAGGACACAAGCACTTTTTTTTGAATTATAAAAATAAGACAATGAAAATACGTGTGTTTCAATACCAATGCATATTAAAAATTGTAATAATATGAATTTATTAAAATGATACCTTTTTGAGGGTAGCTGAGAATAAAATTCAAAGCAAAATAAGAATCAAATAATAAAGTATTCATGATAAATAAAATTTGTACTTTATATTGCAATATCTGAGTAAGCAATCCCAGGCCGAGTTATATAAATTTGATATAAACGTGTTAAACATAATGTAGAAAAGTTCAGATTTTTGAAAATATCGAGTGCGATGCACGAGATACGTGATGAGAATGTGATCGTTAAAGTCTAAGGAGGTTTAACAAAAGAGAATTCACAATCACCAAATTACAGTTGTCGATGCTTTGGCCTTTAATTTGAAAAGGTCTGTGCACAAATGTGAGGGAAGTACAAAGACAGAGCGCGTTGCGCGAGGTAAATATATTACTGAGCCCGAAGCGCGAGAATCATCAGTAGTTTATCTTCTCCCCCTCCCTTCATAATGTGCAGATTTTTTATACTCTTCAAATTGTTTGAATTTACAATTATTGCTTAACAATTTATTATATATATTATATTATATGTGACATATTTTTATTATATAATATATATTATATATCATAATATTGCTCAACTTGCAATTCATCGACTTCACCATCAATTTTTTCTTTACGATGGTTTCCTTCATTATGGCGAAAATCACCACAGAAATAACAAAACTGATTTTTGTTGCGGGCAATTCTCAAATAGATGAAGTTGAATTTTTTCGCATTGAAACAAAACAATATTTATCAGAGTTTGACATGGTAACCATTTTCCATGTGGCGAGTAAATCTTAACACGTGCAGTTAATTTTTGTTGCATGTGAAAATTATTCTGAAATCGATGTAGAGATAACATTTCGTTTCTTCTGTGACGTTTTCAGTTTTTTTCAATTAAAATTTTCAATACATAGACACCAAAGACACACATTTTGATCATCGATATTTCCTTTCGAAGCATCAATGTTTTTTGACAATAACCGGATATATTGGAAGCATCGATGCTGTATGACCAACGGCCATACCACGCTGAAAAACCCAGTTCTCGTCAGATCACTGAAGTTAAGCAGCGTTGGACGCGGTTAGTACTTGGAAGGGTGACCATTCAAGAATACTGACATGAGTGCTGTTGGCACATCGTGGGTGTGGTGAGCCCACACTTGTAGTTATTTTATAACTACAAGAAAAACCTAGAAACACTACCCGAATCGGGTAGTGTCACGCCTACCCTGAAAGGGAAATGGTTTAATGGTATATATATATATATATATATATATATATATATATCGATGGTTTCTTTCTATGTTCCACAGATGGTTTATATCGACGTTTGTTATTCAACGCTAGATGAAACCAATTCGCGATATTTTACAGTCTAAAGCAATTGTCAGTATCTAAGTAATACCTTTTCTTTCTTCATCAGGTTACATTTTAATGATGGATGTTGGTGCCAGCTTGACATGGCCCTCACCTGCATTGCCCTATTTAACAAGTGAAAAGTCAACAATTCCAATGTCAAATGCTCAAGGTGCTCTCCTGACGGCGATTACAAATATCTCTGGAATAATTGGATTACTCATGTGTCCACTACTAATGGATCGAATCGGGAGGAAATACACGATCCTTGTATTAGGATTAATACAACTGTTGTCAAAAATTTTAATCTGCATAGCTTATAACTACACATTTTTATTTATATCAAGACTGATGCTTGGTGCAGGTATGATGGGAACTTTCGCCTTTCTTCCTCTTTACATTGGCGAAATTGCTGCAGAAAATATAAGAGGAAGGTTTCTCATTTTCGACAAAGTCTGTGTAAACTTGGGATCCTTTCTAATGTCAATCGCCGGAGCTTTTCTAGCTTATAACTCTATGAACCTAGTTATGATATCCATACCGCTAATTGCAATACTACTTTCTCCACTAATGAAAGAAACTCCGTATTATTATTTGATGAAGGGTCGAGAAAAAGAAGCTACTATAACTCTAATGAAATTGTCGGGAGAGAAGAGAGTTGAAATTGTAACTGCAAATATTGAAAGAATGAAGAATGCTATTCTCAAAGGACAAAATTCAAAGATAACTAGCGTCAGAGAATTATTTAGTGATAGGGGTAGTCGAAGGGCTCTGATTATCAAAATGATGGCAGAAACAACATACATTTTTTCAGGTTATCACGGAGTTCAAGCTTATGCGCAATACATTTTCAGCAACAGTGGTTCATCCTTAGCGCCAGAATACTCAGTGATGATCATGACAGGAATACAAATATTTGCTGGCCTGCCATCTTATCAAATAGTTGATCGGTGGGGAAGGAGGCCAACTTTTTTACTGTCTGGAGTATTGTCTGCACTTTCGTTGGCAATTGTGGGCCTTTTTTTCTTCTTAGAATTCTTTCTTGAAGTCGATGTTTCTTCTATTACTTGGCTACCACTTGTTGGTCTGATATCATTCACTTTTTCGTGTAACATCGGACTCAGCACAATTCCTTACGTGTATAGAGGAGAGCTTTTTTCCGTTAAGGTGAAGACCGTGGCTACTATGTTATCAGCAATTATTGCTTCAATATTCAGGTTTATGGCACAAATGATTTTGCCAGTCATGAATGCCTCCATTGGTATTTACTCAAGTTTTTGGATTTTTGGCTTCATTTGTTTGGTGGGGTCAGTTACTGTTTTTTATATTGCACCGGAAACTAAAGGAAAAAATTTGGAAAAAATTTTACATTTATTGAGTCAGAAGAAATAAGACTGCAGTAAAAAAGGGATTGTAAAACCAGTGTTAACTGCATTATAGAAAGTGTGAATAAAAAATTATTCAGTAAATTCTAATTGTTTGTTTTAGGATATTTCAAACATGCCACACATGTGTACTACTATCGAACATGTTTTGGGAATTCCTCCCATGTATTTTAAGTCATACATAAAAAAAATCTTTAGACTCTTTTTAACTAATCTTAATATTAAGTTTATTTCCGATTCCTCCTTCTCAACCTATTGCACGTCGAAATAGTCACCACCAGAATTAAAGTCTACAAAATTCCGTGTAGAATTTGAAAAAAGGGATTTTTATTTTGAAAATTGACCTAAACGAGATTGATTTTAGTTTCCTTTGTTTTACTAGTTCTGAACTGTAATAACAATAATTGGTTTATTCCTGTTTAAGAAGAAATGTTAGCTCACGTCTTGAAAAAGGAACCATACCAAATCAAATATTTAATTTCGAATCGAAAACAAGTGACAAACAACAGCAGGTAAGCTTATCCTTTCATGGTAAGATAAGGAGGTGCCGGAGTAAAAGTGGAGGTTCACCGATGAGAAAAGTTGGTGTGAAGTGTTGAAAGGTTGAAAGAAGGGTGAGAAAAAAGGGTAAGGTGTTGTGGAAGTGAAGGCAAGGAAAAGGTAGTTGAGGAGAAGTTGGAAAGAGAAAAGTTGGACATGTAGAGATCTAGGTTAGGAAACCGAACCGGAAATTCGGAAAGGTAGCGACGCCTAGTGGAGAAAAGTGTAAAGTGGCAAGCTGGTTACGGAGATTTGACTCGAGTGGTAAGGAGGGAAAAGCTGGTGGGAGAAGCAGCTAGGGCCAGTTGAGGAAGAGCGGTTGTTCTGACAACAGGTAGTGAAAGCAAGTGAAAGTGACGGGCTAGTGAGAGAAAGTGAGGATGAGTGACGTAATGAGTAACGAAGGAAAAGAAGGAGTCGGAGAGAGCTGGAAGGAGGAGATGCGGAAAGAATTGAGAGAATTCAGGCAGGAGATGAGAGAAGAGTGGGAAAAGGAAACTGCGCAGGCTAGGCGAGAAAGAGGACGGGATAGGGCAGATCTGGAAGTGATTTTGGAGAAGATGAGAGAGGAGATCAGAAAGCTGAGTGTGTGCCGTAGTATGAAGGTGGGAGAAAAAGAGTACTGTGAGGTGGGATGTCAAACGGGGGTGGAGCAGGGGACTTGGAGAGACCAGGCAAGAAAGCTGAACGAAGAGGAACTGCAGACAAAGAGAGAAGAGAGAATGTGGAGAGGGAGAAATCTTGGAGTGCTGGGGATAAAGGCAGATGATAATGAAGTGACAAATGTGGCGGGAACACTAGCAGCCTGGATACAAAAGATTCCGAGAATTGATAAATCATGGAGGATTGAGGGAGGAAGAGTCGTAAGGCTGAAAACGGCGGAAAATAAATTGGAAATAGTCAGAAGCAGCAGCAAATTGAAGGGATCAGGTCTGTGGCTGGAGGAGGACGCAACAGAGAGAGAGGAGGAGATTCAATTTTGGCTGGGGAAGGAGAAGAAGAGACTCGAAGCAACAGGATTGAAGGTGTCAATAATAAAACTAGAGGCGAAGGTGGGAGAAACTTATTGGCAATGGAGCGAGGACATGGGAGAAATGGAGGTGACAGGAATAGAGGGGAGAGATGGAGAAGGAGAGAAGAAGAGCCTGGAGAGAGAAACCCGAGAAGAATAATGTGTGGGAAGGGGAGTGGAGTGAGTGTGAAAAACGGGATGAAGGAGAGGGGTCGGTTTGAGAAGTGTGTGAATCAGTGGTGAAATAGAAAGAGAAACAGAAGCTAGAGACGGTAAGGAATGAGATGAATGAGAGGGAAAGAGTGTACAGAAGTGAGATACGAAATGTGTTTGGAGAGGATGCACGGTATTGTTATCGGGTTATTAACTGTGAATTATAATTAATCAGAGGTGGGGGAGATGGAAGTGAGGAGAAGTGGGCAATTTTGTAACTGACGGGTATTGTGTGGGATGAAGTTGGCTGGGAGAGGAGATTATTGTTGAGTTGTAAGAAGGGGAGAGGGCTTTCGTTTGCGCTTGCATGGTTTAGGTATAAAAACAATGGATTTGAATTCGTCTTTAAATTAAATTTACAAGAGGTGCAGTTTTTTCTTTCAGCTAAAATTAAGGGGAATTATTGATTTAATTATAGTTTATTTCTAGATACCTTAATTTTGAAGGTGTATTTTATTATTCAAAAAACGGTCAAAGAAAGGGCTCTCTGATTGAAAGAAATTACATGGTTATTTATATTGGTTTTTACATTTAAGAATTTGTATTAATAAGTTTGTGGAGGCATTTCCTGTTTTTTTAATGTTATTTATTTCCTTAACAAACAAACAAAATATAAATTTTATATGTAGGTGAGTATTGAGTTAATTATAACTGAAACTTTTATTTAAATTAAATTTTTTTTTACTTCTTAATCCATTTGTAGTAAAACAAATATACAAAAAAGGATATTTTTCAGAACAAAAAAATGTATTAGCTTTAGCGTTTAGATGTATTTTCAATTAACTTGAATTACAATTTAAGCATACAAAGACGGCAATTAATTTGTTGATTATACAATTTTATTATAATAAACAAAGTTTAGAAACATATAAACCATTTTCATACTTCTACCACTAAAAAATGTTTAGATTCGATTAAAATTTCAAAATTATGAATTAAATACTAACTTGAATGTCATCAAGTTATCTGATATTCTTCTGATATTCTAGAATTTGAAAATTTTATTGCGTTCAAAAATGTTAATTTAACATTAAAATTGATGAGACGAATTTCACTAAAATCAAAAAATAAATTCATCGCTTATTTTGAACATTCAAAATGGAAAAAATTAAAATTATGAACCTTTCAAATAGAATTATTCTGAATATATATTCAAGAGGAAGTAAGTTTAAATAGGAAAAATTAACAATTGAAATATTTCTACTGATGACCGTTGAAAATTAAAAGAATCTGAACTTCAATCTTTCAATTTTTAACACTTCATTCATAATTATTATTTAGTTTTGAAATCTTCCAATCAAATATTTTTAATTATCAAACGATTTATGTTTCAAAATTTACAACTAAAAATTGAAGAATTTCAAGCTCTCCCATTTAAAATTAAAAATTGAGAAAAGAATAAAAAACAAAATTGCCATGGTTCCAATTTTTTAAAATTGCACAATTTTAAGCCTTTCAAATAGAATTTTGTTAAAGTGGTTTTTTAGTTTAGAAACATTTCTATATAAAGAATCTTGCAATTTTAAATGCCTAGTTCTAAAATCTTCTTATTTTTAAGGCTTGAATTTTAGAAATTATTTTCTTAATTTTTTATTGCTTTGAATTTATCGAAATCTTTTCACTATCGATAGTTGCATCATTTAAATATTCAATTTTTATACCATTAATCTTCTTGCTTGAAAAACAAACAAAAAACATTTTTTTGTTTTAATGTTAAATTCTTGCTGAAAATGGATGTTTTCTTAAGATTCATCATTTCAGTTGAAAATGCATCTCTATGGTTAAAAATTTAACTATTCAATTCTAATAAAATTAATTTTCTTGATTATAAAAAATTATAAAAAATTAAAGATTCACTTTTTCAGTTGAAAATTCAACTATTTTGTTAAAAAGTCATCGTTTTGTCAAAAACTTCACTACGTGATTGAAAATTGATATTTTCGATTCAACTGTTTTCTATTCAAAAGTAAAATCCTTTTTGGTTGAAGTATTAAATGTTTTGATGACAATTTATCCTTGTTGGTCAAAGAATAAACTACTTGGTTAAAAATTAAAATACTTTCTGAAAAATTCATTTTTTTTTTTTTTTTTTTTTTTTTTTGAAAATTCATAATTTGGTAGAAAATTAAACTATTTTTTCTTAAAAATCTAACTATTTGGTTAGAAATTAAGCTATATTTATGAGAATTGATCTGTTTGGTAGAAACTTAATTTTTTTTGGAAAATCGTATTTTGTACTTGAAAATTCAAAAATTTGGTAGAAAATAAACCGTGTGATTTAAAATTAACTTTTTTGTTGAAAATTCATATTTTTGGTTGTAAATTCAGCTGTTTTTTACATAATTCGTTTTTTTGGCTTCAAAGTTTAACACTTTTGTTCTCAATTCATGTATTTTGTGTAAAATTTGTGGTTTTTCGTAAAACATTAATCTGCTTGGTGAAAATATCAAATTTTTGGTTGAAAGTTGGACTAATTGTTAAAAATTTATTTTTTTAAGATGTAAATTTATCTTTCACGGTTCGAAGTGAACTTTTTGGTGAAAATTTAGCTGCCTCTGAAAAACGTTCTCTTTTTGGTTTGAAAATTACACTGTTTGGATTAAATTTCATCTTTCTTGGTTGCGAATTCATGTATCTGGTTCAAGATTCAACTATGTTGATGAAATTCTTTTTTTTGTTACATTCAAATGGTTGAAAATTGGCCTTTTCATAGAAAATAAAAGACCAATTATCAACAAAAATTTAACTATTTTATAGAAAGTTTAATCTCTTATTGAAAATTCATCTTTCTTGGTTTCAAATGAACTTTTTTGTTGAAAATTCAACTGTATTAAAACAAAATTGTCTTCATGGCTATTAGGTTCTTGATGCAATTTTTTGGTTAATAATTAATATTTTTAAATCGAAAATTCGTCCTTTTGCGTTCAAAATTCAGATCTGCTGGCAGAAAATTTTTCTTGGTTGAAAATTCAACTATTTTGGTAAAACATAGACGTCATAAGCAAACATTTTAATCATTCAAGTTTTAATTCGATGCATCAAAATTTTTTTACAATAACCCGATATATCCGATGCGCCAATCGTTTCTTTCGATGTTTCACATTAATGGTTGTTATTTCAAATTACAACTCTGAATGGAACCTATGCACGATATTTTACAGACTGAAGCAATGATCTCTATTTAATTAATAAAATTCTCATGTTCATCAGGTTATATTTTAATGATGGATCTTGGTGCAAACTTGACATGTTAGGTTTATTTTTTCCTGATAGGATTTCTCCTGGGATTTTTAACGAGTTGACGTTCCACGCTATAGAGTGTAGATAAAGCTCTATGAAAAGATTTTTCGAGATAATCGAAAAAATTTTCGTTCAGAGGTATACGTACAACAAACCGTCCCTCTATAGTACGCCAACGTGTCTGAGAAAAATGATTTTCATAAAGTTCGTATTCTTCAGTGAGCATAGTTTATTGTGGAACATCTTCTAATACACGAAAATGTTTGAAGATGAGAACTTATATCGTGAAATGTAGGGACATGATTCATTCTCAGTTTCGACCTAGTCTGAGAATACTTATTTGGAATGTGACTCGAAAGAATCCATCCAAAAATAGTGAATTGTACCGTTATGGATGCAGGAGGTCGTTGTCACAACGCTAGCAACAAAAACGAGCCATAATAGTCAACACCAATAACAATTTCTATTTTCTCCTGACTAAAGGGTTCGGGATCTGCTAAATGAAGATCAAGACTTCACCAGTCGCAGTCACTTGAGTCATAACAGAAATGTGTTCAGGTCGCAAAAAATTTACCAATGATTCAGATACAAAGATGGCATTAGAACCTTGACCGAGAAAAGCTTTAACAGTTATTTCTCGACCATTATTAGGATGAATTTTAATTTTAGCTGTAGCTTATAAGGTTGGACCACTTCAAGAACATTTTAAACTTGAAAAAGGACTATTAGCAGTAGCCTGGAATTTTATTTTCTTCTTTATTACCGTTAGCTTGATCAGACGAAGAAGTTGAAGATTGCTCGATGTGTAATAAAGTGTAGTGCTACTTTCTGCACTGAAAGCATGTGATTCTACTTTTACAGTCCCGAATTCTATAATTAGATTTCAAACACTTGAAACACAGTTTGCATTCACGAGCAATCTTCCTTCTTTTATCTACAGAATGTTTCGTGAAAGTTTGATATTGACTTAAATAATGATTGCCTTCACAAAATAGACATCTGTTTGTACATTCAGTTGAAGGAGTTATACTATGCATCTGAGCAAACTCTCGAGCATTGGAATCGGAAGAATTAGAATTATTGCCACGCTTTTTTCTTGAAAAATTACCTTTCGACATTTTTAAAGCATCGAGAGTATGAATTTTTTGATCTAGAAATGTTTGGATATCTTCGTATTAAGGATAATTGCTGCGATTTACTAAATAGTTAAGATTCTTAAAAGATATTAACGTTTCATTTGTGGTATCGAACAAAGACTTTGAATCCTGTAGAGTGATATTCGTAATATTCGGAAGAGAGAGAAACGAATCTAAAAAAGAATTTATCAAAGCTCTTCCATTAATATATCGAGCTTTCAGGGCATCCTAAGAAAAAACTGGGGGTTCACTAATGTTGCGGCTCAAATAAAAGTTGGTATCCTTTCGAACTTGAGCTCCAATAGATACCTGCAGGGACCCAAAAGGGTTCGTTTCATGGGGGTGAACCTCTCAATGGGACTTCCGGTAACACACAAATTTTGCCAGGCAATAAAATGGCGGACGGCAGCACCAATGAGATTTGAATATGTTTCGCGCCCGAACGCGTCACTTCCACCCATATCTGAAAATGGCGCTGTCCGCTGGTCTGCTGCGTTGTTTGTACCAGCGGATTTATGATTTTGTCATGATTTTAATGCTTTAATGTCATTGTCACAATGAAATGTGATATTTTTGGTGCAAATATCAATTAAAAGAAAAGGCAACATCGTAGACAATAATCGAAAATTGGTTTATACAATCAATTGTTTGTGGACTAGACTGATGAGAGTGATTTATAATCTACATCATACTCTTTATTTGAAAGGTTTTAAAGTGCTTATGAAAAAGCTGATAAATGTGATTGAGCTAGCGCAATCTTTAATTACTTCCATTTATTAAACTGCCATTCTGTTGAATATGTAAACCGCATTTGCACGGGATGAAAAAATTCCAACATAACCTGTGAAAAATTTGTGCACGGGAACGGCGGGTAAGGGGGGAACTAATATGCCAGGCTACCACCGCAAGTTCATGGCGCTACTTGTCTTATTCGTTTTTCCGAATCCGTACCACTATTTTCACCCCCGTGGTTCGTTTAGAGCGCACTTGAAAAGAACAACATAAAGGCGCATTCACAAACCAACTGCTTGCAAAGTCGGGTTGGTAATTTCGCGATTTACAGAATATGTCGGTAAAGCAAACACAAACGATATTATTTTTTATTATGCGTACAATTTTCGGAAAAAGCAAACTGTTTACCCTTCTAGAAATAATTAATTGAAAACAATTCAGAATGATAGAAAGAAATTTGAATTGTTTCTAATCGTGTTTCTTAATCGTGTGTGCACGATTGGGAAAGATTCAGTGTTGCAAAGTTTCAATTGTTCCCAATAGGACCAATCGGTACTAGGATTTTGAGGTTATGAAGTGGCAATTTGATGGCAGCACTTTTGTCTCGCGGGAAATATTCGAAAACGTTTATTTACTTTTTTTTCGAGGAAACACATTTTAAGCAATATGTTCATGAAAAAAATTAAATAAATGTTTTTTAACAATTGCCGCGAGCTGAAAGAGCTGTCATCAACAAATTCGCCAATGAAGTGAAGTTTATTCATCCAATTATTCATTTCATTGTCTATAATTTTGTATAAAAAAATGTAATTTATTAAATAAATTACTTAAAATATTTTAGGTAATTATTTTTTTTTAATGAAAATGTAACTATTATTCCAGTTGAATATTCCATAATTTTAGTTGAAAATTCATCTCTTTTTTTTTAACTTTCTTTTTTTTTGCCTATGAATTTATTTATTCAATTTTTGGTAGAAAAATTATCTTTTTTAGTTAGAAATTCGTCTTTTGGTAGAAATTCATCTTCTTGGTCCAAAATTCAATTATTCTAGTTAAAGATTCATCATTGCAGTAAAAAAATTCATCTGTCTGGTTTAAAATTCAACTATTTCAGTTAAATATTCAGAATTTTATTTGAAAATTCATCACTTCGTTTGTTTGGTTAAACATTAATTTCTTTAACTTGAAATATAATTATTCAAGTTTTGGTTGACAATTTATCTTTTTTAGTAAAAATTTATTTTTTCGTCTGAAAATTCAATTATTTCAGTTGAATATTCATTGTTTCAGTTGAAAACTCTTATGTTTGGTTTAAAATTAATTTTTTTTCCACTAAAAACGTTACTATTCCATTTTTTGTTGAAAATGATTCTTGTTTTAGTTCAAAATTCAACTATTTGGTTGAAAATTTGTCTCCTTTAATCAAAAATTCGACTGTTTTGTTAAAAATTCATGTATTTTGTTGAAAAATTGTATTTTTTTTTATACAAAATAATTCTTCTTATTTGAAAATTAATCTTCTGGTTCAAAAATTCATCTTTTTGGTCGAAAAATCAAGTGTTCCAGTTCAATATTCATAATTATAGCTGAAAATTTATTTTTTATTTTGTTTAAAATTTAACTATTCAGTTGAAGATTCATAATTTTATTTGAAAATTCATCACTTTGGTTGAAAAGTTTAACTATTTCAATTTTTTATGAAAAATTGATATTTTTAGTGGAAAATTCAAGTCTTTTTTGAAAATTCATTTATTTTGCAATGTTTTGTTCTGTTGTGTTCAAGAATGTTCAGAGTGAACGTCATGAATTAAAATAAATGTTTGCGTTTTACGGCAAATATGAATATGTTACTTTTAGTTGACCGGGAAAATTGAAAAACTTGACCGAGAAAAACCGGAAAATAACCGGGAATTTGAAATTGTCCGCCGAATCGCCACCCTGAAAATGTATGTGCTTGGGGAAGGAAAACCAGTTGTTGTGATGATTCCTGCATGTATTTAATACAATTTTGAACTATTGCACCTGTAAATATCACAATTTTTAATGTTTAAATTTAAAAATAGTTCAATCTGTAACAGTTTTTAAATAGTTCAATCTACAAGTCCATTTCTGTCAATTATCGTGTTTTTCGCTGTATATGTTTTTTTTTGAAATTATCAAATGTGTAAATTAATTTTTTATGATAAATCATCAGTTTAGAATCAAAGAAATTAATTTTCAGAACACAAAATAGACTTTTAGAGTAAAAGGTAAATTAATTCTTTGATTTTACTCTTTACAAATGAATTATTGATTTTAAATTCGAAATAAGGAAGACTTTTCTTCACAAATGTCAATTCTGAATGATTCATAATATTTTTTCTACTTTAAAATTATTGAACAATAATTATCATAATAATATTATAATAATTATGTTGTAAAAAATTGATTTGCATAGTTTATCATTTTAAATAAGCGCGCGATCAACATGCAGTGAGGCTGCTGGTGCGACGCATGCGCATTAAGACTTTAAAAAAATTCGTTTCTCTACAGTCAAATTGGTTATCTATTTGTATATTTTATTTTAAAATTATAAAACAAAGGAAATATTGTTTTTGCAACGACCCTACAACACTTCCAATAATATATATTTGTACTTTTAAAAAGTGACATGTCGAAAAGTTTCTTGCATATGAATAAGCCTTTATGTTTACAAGCTTGTTACATAACCTGCAAATTACATCTATCAAGTCATTATATCTATTTTAATTACGGTAATATTTTGTACCTTCATTGTCTTCATGAAGTTATGTCCATCAGAGTTTGATTACATGTGTGCTTTCAGGTAAAAATTGTATTATTAATTAAACAAAATGTCGAAGTGGGCAAAGCGAAAAATAGGTTCTTTAGAAATAGGCTCATTTACAATTGAGATCCTTTAGAACCCCAACTGAGGTATCATTTAGAGCTCATTTATCGTTTTGGGTTCCTTTTCAGCAAGTGGGGTTCATTTTTGTTGCAGCTCCTTTGGAACCAAACATGGGTTCTAATGGAAACCCCAGTTTTTTCTGTGTCTTTTCTGTCGTCTGTCTCTATTGTTGAAAGACCTGTTCATCATATGTCAGCAGCGAATTCGAGGATACAATTTTTATTAATTCTGGAAGGTGATTTCTATTTCGGAATCGAGCGATTTAAAACGAGACATGAGGAATCATTAAACTGCCAATTGTCATCAGGATGCCGCACTCGTACGGCCTTCATCTACTGGCGCGATACTGCGAAGCTTTCCCTGCTGCTGTCAATCGAGCTTATAATCAGGTTTCTTCTTTTACATTGTGTTTAACAATACCATTTTTCTTTTGATCAAGAGTTTACTAACTCAAACGAATTTATATATTTTTTAATATTGCGAGCGTATAAATGGATGTGTGTGTGTGCAATTTTGATTTTAGATTTATATTCGTCTCTTTGACGCGATACGGATTTTTGCATGATTTCTATCGATAATTTTATCTGACGACATTTTTCATTATAATTTGAGGTACAATATGTTTGCCATTTGAATCTGTATATATATTCACAATTTCTTCATTGACCTCTGCCTGTTGTCATTTGTATTGAGTTTCGTGTTGATATCACCAATGAGTAATCACTTGCTTCTTCTTGGGAATTTATTTCGATAAATTAAAACATTTTATTGTACATTAGAATCACCTTAATTTCAAATATTGATTTCATACAGAACTTTGAATTAAAACATTTGATCGGTTTTACAGTTAATAAAATTAAATAAATATCAATAATCATTCTTATTACAGCTTTAAACAAATCTCGAAAATTAGGACATTCTAGATAATCACCAGAAAAGTTAGGAACCTCAATATCTGGTCGTCTCATACCGTACTCGTGATAAATGGTTTAAGAATTACTTGAATTTTAATTGCTCATATTTGCCCAGTGGCTCCAGTAGCGTCTTCTTTCTTCCTTCTGCGACTGCTAATGTTGTTCTCCAATTATGATTTTCATTGTCAAGAATTGTCAATTTTGGGCCCTTAGAAATTCACTGGGTAATAAAGTTTTTCGAAAACTAGTTCACGAAATTAAATGTAATTTTAGTTGAAGACTAAACTCGTTCACAAGACTTTGATTGTTAAATTGAATTTCATTTCTGGGTTACGTGAGCTTTACAAAAGTAAACTGAAACGACTAAAAGAGAGAGATAGAAACTAGAACGTTAGGTACGGTAGGATCTTTGCGGAGCGAGAAGCGTGATAAGAGTTTATCACACATGAAGAAATTCTCAGCTGTTCAAGTAAATTAAATATTAAAAAAGACAGCTTTCATTAAACCAGGAGAGATTCTTATCTTGGTGCAATCCAGTCAAACTCAGTTGTACAGTCCGTGAGTTCACGTAAATTCGCACGCGATTCCATAAAAAGTTAAATTAAACTTTTCACTGCAACTTTAAGTTCAGGGCAATCAACCAACCCGATTTTGGCTACACTTTACAGACAATATACTTGCCTCTGCCTCTCTCATATTACCATAAAGAGTCTTCACGCAATACTAGATCTTTTCATTCACGAAATTTGACAATATTTTTCAGTTTTTCAACCACAAGTAATCCGGCTCGAAGGACCGCGTTTGGGAGTGGACTATAAATTTCGAATTTCATCTTTTATAGCCGGAACTAGAGTTGCAACTAAAGGTAAAGTAAGGTGTAGTTCATTGAAGAAACGATTAATTCAGACTATATTAAATTTGTTAAATTGAACATTTAATTTATAGGTTACCATTGTTTTACATTTGTTTGATACATTACCCGGCATTCGTACGATGATCAGAGTATCAGAAATGTGTTAATTCACTTGCGTGAACAGAGCACATTTAAAGAGATAACATTTTTTTATGAGGAATTTTATAGGCCTAGTATCAGAACTTAATAGCCACACCTCATGTACGGAATCAAAAACAAACTACAAATGTACGAGGCCATAAAAGCAATTATCTTGTACTAACATAATGTCATGTGTAGTATAGTACCATTGTCTTGTCAGAATTTTGTCAGTATTAAATAGCTTTTCCTCAAGATTCGAACATGAAAATATTTTTCATTATTCGCCCAAGGATATTCTAAAGAAACTCAAAATGGTAATTCACAAATTTTTGTCATGGTGCACTCTTTCGAGGACTGGTGAATTCAAAATAGGAAAAACTATCGACGATATTAAAAAAAGAAGACATGATTTCATGCAAATCACCAATTTTCTCTGTGGTAAGACTAAAATTAGTGCTTTATCATCATTTTCATTATTAGTATGTTTCAAAAATTAAATTCCTTGAATTGCTTTGAATTAGACAATTTTAAGCTCTTACATTAAAAATTAAAAAAAGAATACAAATAAAGATCACTATGTTTGCAATTTTCTTAATTGCTAAATTTCAATATTTACAATTCGAAACTTTTTGAAAGTTATTTTCAAATAATTTGAGACATATTTATATAAAATTTAATTCAATTTTCAACGCCTAGTTCTAAAATATTCCCATTTTTAAGACTAGGGTTAGATATATTATTTTCTCAATTTTTAATTGTTCTGAAATTATTCTAGACGCACTTAATTCCAAATTGTTTAAATACAAATCCTTTAAAATAAAATTTGCGCAATTATCATGTCTTTCAATTTGATATTCTACTACTTAGGATAAGGATAAAAAATATTACTAAGTATCATATCATGTAGTATAAAGTAACTTTTGAAGTGATTGAATATATTTTTTAACTAAAAAATGTGATTTGTGCCAAAAAAAACTATCATTTCCAATGCTATGAATTTTGAGATAGAAATATCAATTTATACATTTAAATTTGTTTTGAAATTTTTTTAAATATTCTCTTAAAATTTGTTTAAAAAAAAGCACTTCAAAAATTTCCAGAAATCTAATGATAATTTTATTATCTTGAGACTAGAATTATTCCCTGAATTTTTCCTACAATTTTTTGAAAATCCTGCAAAAGTAAAAAATTTACCTCAAATCATCCGCTTGGAAATCATACTTGGAAATCTTCTTAAATATTCTATTAAAATTGATTTTTCTAAAGAAAAATGATTGTTTTCCTAGGAATCTTGATAAAAAATTTTTAATTTTTTAAAACCTTCAAAAGTGCTTAAAAAGGTTATAAATTTTGTGTTCGAAATCGTCCAAAATCTACATTGTGTTCTAAATGTTTGGAAATATTTTCACGTTTTAAATTATTTTGGAATCTTCTGGAAACTTCTATATATTTTTTAAACTTACTCGATTATTTTCGAAGTAATTAATTGTTCAATTGTCATTTATTCAATCAAATTTTTAAAAATATTTTAAAATGTTTCCTTAAAATTAATTTTTCAAAATAAAAAATCATTTTACATAGTTTATCATAGTTAATTATTCTTTGAAATCTTTTCAAGATTTAAATTAAGTTTTGATCTTCTCAAAACTTGTCACATTTTTTCCACCAGGGTGCTCTATTGAATTTTTTTTTTTTTGAAGATTCATTTCTTTGGTCACAAATTTAACTATTCCATTTTTAGAAAATAAATCTTTTTCGTTTCAATTATCTCTTGAGTTGAATGTTAAACTTTTGTTGGAAATTGATTTTTTTCTGTTAAAGATTCATCAATTTAGTTGAAAATTCATCGCTTTGGTCAAAAATTGAACCTTTTTGTTGAAGATTCGTTTTTTTTTTTTTTTTTGGTTGAGCATTATTATTTTTTTTTAATAAAAATGTATCTATTCCATTTTTGGTTAAAAATAAAATCCTTTTGTTGTTTCATAAACAAAAAATATATTTATTTTATTTCGGGTTGAAAATAGATATTTTTCTTTAAAAATTGATCTTTTTTAGTTGGGAAGTTAACTATTTCTTTGAAAATTTTTTTTCTTTTTTTTTGTATAAAATAATTCTTTTTGGTTGAAAATTGATTCTTTTTTGTTAAATATTTATCCTTTTTATTTACAAACGCAACTATTTGGGTAAAAATTCGTATTTGTTATTAAATTCAAAACTGGTTGAAAATTCGTATTTTCTTGGTCACAAATTAATTTTTTCATCCGGAAATTTATCCATTCCATTTTTTGTTGAAATATTTGTTCTAAGTTGAAAATTTAAATATTTGTTAGATAATGTATGTATTTTATTAAAAATACATCTTTTTTAGAAAATTAATCTTTTTGTATGAGAATTTAACTATTTGATTAGAAATTCCGCTTTCTTGATAGTTGGTTAAGAATTCAACTATTCTAAGATTTTTTTTGTTCAATTCAACTGGAGAAAAATTAATCTTTTACGGTAGAAAAGTCATCGTTTTGGGTTAAATTTCAGTCTTTTTGTTAAAAAATTTGACCATTTAGTATGTGTGTGTCTTTATTATACTCCTCCCTTTTACGGGTTTTGGAGTCTTCATAAACCAATACATACATGTTAGCTAAAACTATGCAAGCGAAAACGGCAGCCCTCTCCCCTTCTTACCATTTAACAATATTCTCCTCTATCCACCCTCTTCATCCCTCACAATACCCGACACTTACAAAATTACAAAATTGCCCACTCCTCGCTTCCATCTCCCCTCCTCTGATGATCTATAATTCACAGTTGATAACCCGATAACAATATTGTGCATCCGCTCCAAACTCATTTCCTATCTTACTTCTTTATACCCTTTCCCTCTCATTCTTCTCACTCCTTACCGTCTCTAGCTTCTGTTTCTCTTTCTATTTCCCCCGTCATACACATTATTCTTCTCGGGTTTCTCTCTCCAGGCTCTTCTTCTCTCCTTCTCCGTCCCTCCCCTCTATTCCTGTCACCTCCATTTCTCACATGTCCTCGCTCCATTGCCAATAAGTTTCTCCCACCTTCGCCTCTAGTTTTCTTATTGACATCTTCAATCCTATTGCTTCGAGTCTCTGCTTCTCCTTCCCCAGCCAAAATTGAATCTCCTCCTCTCTCTGTTGCGTCCTTCTCCAGCCACTGACCTGATCCCTTCAATTTGCTGCTGCTTCTTAGGATCTCCAATCTATTTTTCGCCATCTTCAGCCTTAGGACTCTTCATCCTTCAATCCTCCATGACTTCTCAGCTCTCGGGATCTTCTGTATCCAGGCTGCTAGTGTTCCCACCACATTTGTCACTTCATTTTCATCTGCCTTTACTCCAAGGATTCTAAGATTCCTCCCTCTTCACATTCTCTCTTCTCTCTCTGTCTTCAGTTCCGCTTCGTTTAGCTTTCTCGGCTGGTCTCTCCAAGTCCCCTGCTCCTCACCTGTTTGACATCCCACCGCACAGTACTCTTTTTCTTCCATCTCCATACTACGGCACAAGCTCAGCTTTCTGATCTTCTCTCTCATCTTCTCTAAAATCACTTCCAGATCTGCCCTGTCCCGTCCTCTTTTTCGCCTGCGCAATTTCCTTTTTCCACTCTTCTCTCATCTCCTTCCTTAACTCTCTCAATTCTTTCCGCATCTCCTCCTTCCAGCTCTCCGACTACTTCTTTCCCTTCGTACTCATTACGTCGCTCATCCTCACTTTCTCTCACTAGCCCGTCACTTTCACTGCCTGTTGTCAGAACAACCGCTCTTCTTCAAGGTGTTCGCACAAGAAAATCCGTTGCAGGGCGCTGGAGACGTCTCACGGACGTGCCGTCCGCGCACGAACAAATAACGCCAGCGAATCGCGTGCAACCTGCCGTGCTGCTACGGTCCATGGCAGCACTTACTCAAGTGCGTTGCGAACTAGTGTAAGAAGCGACGTATTTGTATGCGTCACTACTCGGAACGCAGCAGCACGACAGGTTGCACGCGATTGGTTGGCGTTATGAGTTCGTACGCGGACAGCACGTCCGTGAGACGTCTCCAGCGCCTTGCAACGAATTTTCTTGTGCGAACACCTTCAACTGGCCCTAGCTGATTCTCTCACCGGCTTTTTCCTCCTTACCATCGGAGTCAAATCTCAGTAACCAGCTTGCCACTTTCCACTTTTCTCCTCCAGGTGTTGCTGCCTTCCCGACTTTCCGGTTCGGTTTCCTAACCTAGCTCTCTACACGTGCCAATTTTCTCTTTCCAAATGCACCTCAACTGACATCCTTTCCCTTGCCTTCACTTCCACAACACATCAACCTTTTTTCTCACCCTTCTATCAACCTTTCAACACTTCAAACCAACTTTTCTAATCGGGAAACCTCCACTTTTACTCCGGCACCTTCAACACGTCTACCTCAGTCTCACACCGAACCGGAAGCTCATTTGACCATTTAGTTGAGAAATGAAAATGCATCATTGTAGTTGTTGAAAATTCAATTACTTTGAACAAGTCATCCTTTTGGTCGAAAATTCAACTGTTTTGTTAAAAATGCATAAATTTGGATGAAATTGCATTGTTTATAGTAGAAAAGTCATCTTTCTTGGTTGAAAATAAATCTTTTTATTGAAAATTCAACTCTCTATGAAAAAATTTCTCTTTTTGGCTTTAAATCATTCCTGAATTATGTCTATGTTTGTTAATCAATGTTGCAACACTAGATGGAACCAAATCGCGATACTTGACAGTCTAAAGCAATGCTCGGTATCTAATTAATAACTTTTCCTTCTTTGTCAGGTTACATATTAATGATGGATCTTGGTGCAAACTTGACATGGACCTCACCTGCAATACCCTATTTAACAAGTAAAAATTCAACAATTCCAATGTCAAATGCTCAAGGTGCACTTCTGACAGCGAGTACAAGTATCTCTGGTATAATTGGATTACTCATGAGTCCACTAATAATGGATCGAATCGGGAGAAAATACACGATCCTCGTATTAGGATTAATACAACTGTTGTCAAAAATTTTAATCTGCATAGCATATAACTACACCTTTTTATTTATATCAAGACTGATGCTTGGTGTAGGTATGATGGGAACTTTCGCCTTTCTTCCTCTTTACATTGGCGAAATTGCTGCAGGAAATATAAGAGGAAGGTTTCTCATTTTCGACAAAATCTGTGCAAACTTGGGATCATTCCTAATGTCAATCGCCGGAGCTTTTCTGGATTATAACTCTATGAACCTAGTTACGATATCTATACCCCTAATTGCAATTCTACTTTTTCCACTCATGGAAGAAACTCCGTATTATTATTTGATGAAGGGTCGAGAAAAAGAAGCTACCAAAACTCTAATGAAACTGTCGGGAGAGAAGAGAGTTGAAATTGTAACCGCAAATATTGAAAGAATGAAGAATGCTATTCTCGAAGGACAAAATTCAAAGAAAACTAGCGTCAGAGAATTATTTAGTGATAGGGGTAGTCGAAGAGCTTTGATGATCAAAATGATTGCAGAAACATCATACATTTTCTCAGGTTATCATGCGATTCAAGCTCATGCGCAAGAAATTTTCAGCAACAGTGGTTCATCCCTAGCGCCAGAATACTCAGTGATGATCATGACAGGAATACAAATATTTGCTGGCTTGCCTTCTTATCAAATAGTTGATCGGTGGGGAAGGAGGCCAACTTTTTTACTATCTGGAGTATTGTCTGCACTTTCGTTGGCAATTGTGGGCCTTTTTTTCTTTTTAAAATTATTTCTTGAAGTCGATGTTTCTTCTATTACTTGGCTACCACTTGTTGGTCTGATATCATTCACTTTTTTGTGTAACATCGGACTCGGCACAATTCCTTATGTTTATAGAGGAGAGCTTTTTTCTGTTAAGGTAAAGTCCGTGGCTACTATGTTCTCAGCGATTATTGCCGCAATACTGGTGTCTGTAGCTCAAATAAGTTTGCCACTATTAAACGACTCCATTGGTATTTACTCAAGTTTTTGGATTTTTGGGTTTATTTGTTTGGTGGGGTCAATCACTGTTTTTTGTATTGCACCAGAAACTAAAGGAAAGAATTTGGAAGAAGTTTTAGATTTATTAAGAAAAAATAAGACTGTAAGGAGAAAAAGGGATTGTCAAACCGATGTTAACTGCATCATATAGTGTAAAAAAACATTATTTAATAAATTATAATTGTTTATTTCCAAATATTCAGTCTATACAGTTTTTAAAAGATTTTTTTTTAAACCGAAAAAATTTTAATGAAAAACGCAATCAAAACCGTCTCGCTTTGTTCTACGAGACCAGTTTTAAGAAATCCTTGTGCATGCATTCAACTATTACTGCACAAAAATCGTGTTTAAAAATAAAATCCGTGAAGTCTGAAAAAGTGTTTCAAATTTCGAACATTCCCAGTACATATTTTTTGAATTGTTACATTGCCCATCAGCATCAAGATGATTATTTCTTCGTGTACTCTAAAATTAGATTTCCGATAAGAGAAATTTTTATTTATAGCTAAAAAAAGGTAAGGGATAAATTTTCTTTAAATTCTCCGGAAATTTATGGAATCTATGGAAATCGATTAAAATGTGTGTAATTTTTTGGAAGTTATGAATATTTTCGAAAACTTGGGGTAATTTACAGATTTTCTCCTTCATTGCTAAACTGCAGAAGACTGGTGTCCTTCTCAATATGCAAAACAAACGCTTACTTTAAATGATTAATTTTGTTTTGTTTTTGTTTATAATGGTTTACAACAAATGTTAATTGTAAAGTGCATAAAGATATTAAAAATGATTTTAAATTCGCATTTGTAATAAAAAAGGTATTCCTTTCTCAAAATTTAAAATCCATTATTTATTTTTGAGGAATAAAAATCAAATCATTATTTTACGTTTCACTTTATAAGTCTATTTTGTGTCTATTTTGTAATGATTTTAGAAGTATTAATTGTTGCAAACAGTTTTCTCGTGCATTTAATCATTTTAAATAAACGCGCCAACGGTAGCCAATCCAGCTGTTGACGTGACGCATGCGCAATACGAAAAGTTTCCAGAATGGGGGAGTTTACCACTCACCAGAGTGCGCGATTTGTTCGGGTCCGAGTTCTGCGAAAATTCAAATTTATTATATAAAAAATAGCTTTTTTTATACAAATTATGAATAAAAGTTTATAAATCATTCGAAATATGCAGTCGAAGTGTCATTCATTCAGTTTGAAAAGAAAAAATTCAATATTTTAAGTACGGTCAGTTTTTCTTGCATAGTCCTTAATTTCACAAACATAACATTATTGTTTACTGAAAGAAGGTTTCAAAGTAAATGCTTTCAAAAGTTTTCTATTTTTTACAGCGAAAACTGAAAACAAATATATTTTCAAATTAAAAAACCAAACTGTTTTGAAGAAAAATCTTCTTCTTTCTTTTGGTTGAATTCAACTGTTTTTGATCAAAATTTCATCAGTTGAAGTTTCTTCTCTTTGGTTGAAAATTTAACTGTTTTATTGAAAACTTGACTTCTATTTGTTTTTATTTTATTTTTGGTTAAAAATGATCTTTTTTATTCGAAAAATTACATGATTTGTTGAAAATTCGTCCTTCTTCCTTTTTGGATGAATTCAACGACATTTAATTAAAAATATTTTTGGTTGAAATATCAAATGTCACATTTTACGTTGTTTGTTGAAGATTCATTTCTTCGGTTTGAAATAAACTATTTTGATGAAAATCAGTTTTTTTTCGTTAAAAATTGATTAACTGAAAATTTAACTTGTCCGTTGTTGGTTAAAAATTCGCCTATTTTAGTTTAAAAATGAACCGCTTAGATGGAAATTTATGTATTCTATTTAAAATTCGTTTGGTTTTTGTGTTTCAAAAATGACTTTTTTTAGAAAATTATTCTTCTTGTTTGTAAATTGATTTATTTTGGTTGAAAATTAATTTCTTTGGTTAAAAATTGAACTACTTTGTTAAAAATATTTTTTTTATTAAAAATTAATTTTTTAGTCGAAAATTCGTTTTCTTCATATTAAAAATTGAGGTATTTTGTTGAAACTGCTTTTTTTTGGTTCAAAATTATTTTTTAAACTGAAAATTGATGTATTCCATTTTTTGGTTACAAATTTTTTTTTAGTTTCAAATTCATTTCTTTCGATTAAAATTTAACTATTTTATTGAAAATTTGTTTCATTTTTTGTTGAAAATTGAGTATTCCATCTAAAGTTCGTCTTTTTCTGTTTAAATTCAACTGTTTTTCATTTAATATTAAAATATTTAAAATCTTTTTTGGTAGGAATATCAAATATTCATTTTTTTGTTGAAAATTTATCTTTTTTGTTGAAAGTTACACTACTTTGTTGAAAATTCAACAATTCTATTGAAAATTTCGCTTTTTTGGAGAAAAATTAATTTTTAAGTTGAAATCTTGACTTTTTGGTAGAAAATTAATCTTATTTGAAAATTCATCTTTTTGGTTCAAAGTTCATTATTTTTGGTTGGCAATTCAAGTATCTCGTTTAAACATCCTTTTTCTTGGTTCAAAGTTATTTTTTTTTAACTGAAAAGTGAACTATTTCATTTTTGGTTATAATTTTTTTTGTAGTTGCAGATTCATTTCATTCGATTAAAATGTAACTGTTTTATGGAAATTTTGTTTTTTTGTTGTTCAAGATTAATTTTTGAACTTAAAAATTAAGTATTTCATTTAAAATTCGTCTTTTTTTTAATTTAACTGTTTTTCATTTAATATCAAAATATTTTTTGTTGGAATATCAAGTATTCAATTTTTCGTTGAAAATTCATCTTTTTTTGTTCAAAGTTATACTACTTTGTTAAAAATAATTTTTTTGGTTGAAGATTCCTTACTTTAGTTGAAAATTCAACTATTCTATTGAACAATTCGCTTTTTTTGATTGAAAATTAATTTTTCTAACAGAAAACTTGAATATTCCATTTTTTATTGACGTTTCTTTTTTTATTTGAAAATTTTACAGTTTTGTCCAAAATTCGTTTTCTTTTAGTAGAAAATTTACCTTTTCTAATTAGAACTTCAAATATTTATATGGAAATTTATGTATTTTGTTGAAAATTTCTCATTCTAGTAGAAACTTAATTTTCTTATTTGAAAAATCATGATTTTGGTAAAGAATTGAACTATTTTATTTTTGGTTCAAAATTGATCTTCATCAGTTGAAAGTTCTACGATTTGGTAAGAAAATAGAGAATGTTATCAAGACACGTACTTTGCATTTTTTTCAGTAGAAAATAATGTTATGCTTGTAAAATTCAGAACTAGGCAAAAAAAAGTTACAAGTAATTAAAATATTAAATTTTTTCTCTTCAAACTGAATGACTTACTCTTTTACTTTATTGCACAAATGAACTTTAAACTTTTACTAATAATTTATATAGAAAAAAGCTATTTTACACTTATTGAATTCAAATTTTCGCACAACTCGGACCCAAACAGACCGCGCACTCTGGTGACCAGTGCTCCCAATTTGGCTCCCCAACCACACTGCGCAGGCGCGGCACCAGCAGCCTCATTGGATGTTGATCGCGCGCTTATTTGAAATGATTAAATATGTAAATCAATTTTTTTCAATAAGTAATAATCATAAAGTATAAAAAAATATTATTAATTATTTCAAATTTACATTGGTGAAGCAAGGTATTCCTTTCTTTGAATTTAAAATGAATAATTTATTTGTAAACTGTAGAATCAAATAATTATTTCACCTTGCCCTCTAAAAGACTATTTTGTGATCTGGAAATCAATTGTCATTATTTCCATAATGATGATTTATTATAAAAAATTGATTTACACATTTAATAGTTTCAAAAAAGCGCGCCATTTACAGCCAATGAGGCTGCCGATGCAACGCATGCGCAATGTAAATGGGGAGCTGGATTGGGAGTACTGTGGTGAATGGTAAACTACCCCATTAGGTGCACTGCTCGGGCATCCATTTTCAGAATGTAAGTGTTAGGTAGCGGCAGAGCGGTGATTGTGTGCAGTGCTCCCAACGCGGGCACCTTGCACTACTGCGCATGCGATGCATAAGGCACTTCATTGGATGCCGTTCGCCCGCTTATTTGAAATGTTAAAAAGTGCAATTTTTTTTATTTATTATTAATAATTGAAAATAATTATATTTTAACATGTTTAAGTGGTACGTGGATGGGTTTTAATATATTCTAAGCATTAGGTTGAATAATAAAATGAGTATTCAGTACATAAAAAATATAATTATTTTTGATTATAAATGATTAATAAAAAAATTGTATTTTTCAACGTTTCAAATAAGCGCGCGAACGGCAGCCAATAAAGCACCTTATGCATCGCATGTGCAGTAGTGCAAGGTGCCCGCGTTGGGAGCACTGATTGTGTGATGCAGATTTTAGCGAATTTTCAGTGTAATTTGATGTGGTATGATGGGAGAAATGTGTTTGAGGGTTTTTTGAGTTTGAGATTGTATGTAAAATATAATAGAAGTGAAGAGGTGGATGATAAATTGTGAGCTTGAGACTGTTTTGGGTAGGCTGCGAGGTTAGTTTGTATGGCGTGAGGAGCAGGGTGGGGAGACAGGTGCAGCTGAGTAGCGGCGACAGGGAGGGGTAGGTAAAGAGAAGCACGGAAGAAGGTAAGATAGCAGGGTGGGGTAGCGCCGTGAAGATTACGAAAGTTACGTAAGGCGATACGGACAGAGGTTACTTTGAATCGGTTTGATGGGTAACGGAGACAGCGAAAGCAAAGAAGAAAGGTATTCGGACGAGAAAGTATTCTGTACGCCGAAACGTGAGACGAAAAGGAGAGGGCTGTACAGAAAAATGGTAGAAAGGGAGAGTTTTGGCTAAATAGAGCCATTCATAAATAGGAAGAGAGATAGGGCGGAGAGAGGAAGTAGTGAAGATAAGGTAGAAGCAGGATTCACCCTAAAAATCCGAAAATGTGCAAAACACCGCCGGGAAAAGACCAAAATGAAGCGGGGGTGAAAGAGAAGGGGAAAGGTGGAGACGAAGTTGAACACAGAGGGCCAATAGATAAAGAAAGTTTACAGTTAAATGAGATGCGTAAAATGATGATAGAAGTAATGAGGATATATGAAGAAAAGCATTAGAAAAGTGTAGAGGACATAAAGAAAGAAATTAGGCGAGAAATAGCCGAACTCAGGAAAGAAATGAGGAAATGGGAAGGAGTTAGGCAACAGGTAAAGACTGTAAGAAGTACTAAAAATGATAGATGCTAAGGTAGCAATAGAGGAAGTGAGAAGAAGGGTAGCAAAGCGCGAAGAGGTGAGAGAATGATACTGGTAAAACTAAAGAAATGGGTACGTAAGTGGGAGCTGATAAGAAAGAAGAGGGTGTTATATGGACGCTCGGAAGGAATAGAGGATGATTTACCATGGGTAGAAAAGAATATGCAGTATAAGTTAAGGAAAATAGCGGAAGAGAAAAGCTAGAAGGGAACGCGGGACTGGGACGAGGACAGGGAAGAGTCAGTAAAAAATGAGGGGTTGACCAACTAGGAGAGGAAGAAACAAGAGATATAGAAAGTAGTAGGAAACAAAAAGAGACGAGAAACGAAGGTAGGGAAGATTGGAGGATATGCTACTGGAACATAGTGGGCTTGGAAAGAAAGGATAGGGAGTTTATAAGAAATTTGATTCAATGGGATGTAGTGGTAATGATGGAGACGTGGCTAGATGAAAAAGGATGGGAAAGAGTAAGATAGAATAGAGATAGAAAGTCGTGGTTTTCTCAACAATTTTCCATTTTCGGTCCAATTTTTGATTAGAGTGAGGTAATAGTTTGTTAATGTTAACAAACTTAATTTTTTAAACAATTTATCGTGATTGTTAATAACATTATCTTTGAATAATGCTAGAAATT
>CAKNYM010048387.1:95713-152837 GCA_932195095.1 Andricus curvator | reverse complement strand
AAAACCGCTGAAACATCTAAAGCTGTGATGTTCGTCAGCTCCATTTCAGGGTTATTGCTTGCTCTTGCTTTCTCCAGTTGGAACCACGCAGTGTCCAAATTACTTCTATTAGTTTTTCCCCAAACATCTGACCAACAGTTAGTCATGTCTTCCAATTGAGGGACTTCGGTGTCTTGTTGGTTATTTTGCTTCACACTCAGTTCACGATAGAACCTTCTTTCATCTGCCTGAAAGGTTCGATTTTGTTGCCTTCTTGCACTACTTTTCTTGTACCGACGCAGTCTAGCAATAAGAACATCAAGTCTTTGCCGCTGCGAGTCTATAATCTCATCCAATATTGCTGGTTTTTCTGGGACTTCTCTGTTTAGATTATCGTTTATAATGTCCGGATGTGGTTCTAGTCCATCAGGTACTTGATGTTCATAATCCCTAGCACCTATGCCTTCAGCTGCAGTCAAGTCCTCGTTGTGCACATCTTCCAATGGAAGTTCATCAATAGGAAGCTGCTGTTCCATTTCGATGGCAGCTATTTCAACAGCCGAAAGCAATTTGTTTACAGATATTGAGCGTTTTTGATCTGCTAGATTCTGCTCATTTATTCTTGTGGCTAGTCCTGAGTACTTAAGTAAGAAGAGACGATGATGTTCTCTCCTTACACTTTGCCCACTTTTCTTTGCCAAAAAAAAAGAACGCATCACATCTCTTTTCATATGGTATGTCTTTTTTAATCGTCTCCTTGGTTGTTGAACCTCTGCTTCTGGCACTGGTTGTATTAGGCCATCTACCTCCGGAGGATGTGGTGGTGCTGGCTGAAGCCAGATCCATTCTTCGAAGAAGACACTCCAAGCTTAGCAAGCCTCTACTCCCTTTTTCTCGAGGCAGGTATATTCGAGGAACGGAAGATCAAGGATTATGACTTCGATGGTATGTCATCATCTTGCGTGGGCTTCGGTCAAGTTGCTTCAAGTCATCGACGTTTCATTTCACTGTACTAAACGTGTAGATCAGTATAGGAACGGCCAGCATATTGGCCGCCTGGATCTTATTCTTCCTCGTTCTTAACACACGCACATTGTGGTCTTCCGCTTGCGGTATTTCAATATATGTGTTGGTAGACGCAGGCACACTTGTACAGTCCAAAGCTCATGCCAATCGCTTTATAGTGCCTATTAACCGCCGCCACAAGGATGTTAAGGTCCTCTTTTGAGGAAGCAAAGAGTTTAAGGTCGTCCATGTATAAAAGATAGTTGACCTTATATTCTCTTCTGTTCGACGAGCCACACAGGTATCCAGAGCTTTCGCCTCGGAGCACAATAGATAGAGGCAAGAGGAGATACGGAAAAGTATCGGACTTAGAGAGTCTCCTTGGAAGACCCCCCTCTTATATGTGATGTAGCTGGTGGTCTCATGATGTTATGAGCTCATGGGTAATACACCTGTCTATTAACAGGTACTCCCTGCAACCTGCCAGCCCTCTCTTGCATCCACGTTGTTCAGCTATGGCAGTCCATACAGGCTCGATAGATGTTAATATCCTCTCATTGAGGATGACAGTAAATAGTTTGTAGCTGATGTTTAAACAAGCTATGGGCCTGTAGTTCTTTGGACTTGATAAATCTGCGGTCTTAGGAATAAATACCGTGCGTCCTTCCACTAGACACTGCAGGATAGGTTGTTCTCCGTTTAAGAGAGTACAGTGAATTTCGTTTTATTTCAAAGATCCCCTATTTCAAAGGTCAACTCTTTCAAGACCCGTATTTACTCTTGTTTCAAATTGCGCAGTTCTGTCATCTCCCACCACGGTCCCTGTACGGGCTGTAGGGTCACGCCTGCATCAGTGGCTGACCAATTAAAAAAAGAGGCCCGAAGAGCACCCTCGTTGGTTTAGATTGAGTATTTTAGCATGACGTCATGGGAATGCAGACAACTTTTTCGAGAAAATATTCTAAACATAAAAGTAAGTCAGATTGATTTGATCAGAACCGGGTACTCTAACGTCAAAGTTCAGATAATTGATTGTATTTCGCGAAACACTTGAAAAATATAACTATTCAGACCTTGATCAATTACCTTTACGTTTAGAATATATTCTCCAAGAAAGCATATGCAGTTGCAGTATCATGTCCTAACCTTCCTAACGGATGACATTACCACCTATCCTAGCATCATACACTTGAAAACTATAAATATTTAGACCATTATAACTTACTTTTACATTTAGAAAATGTTCTCCAAAAAGTTGTCTGCACTCGTATGTCAAGAACTATGCTATAAGCTTCCTGACATTTCCACCCATCCTTCCATGCCCGCTACGTCGTCATGCCACAGAGCTTACTAGTCTAGTCCGCGAAATATTTTTGTCATTTTTTGAACCTATTATATTGATTCTTAGTTGGCAAATTGTACTACTTCCAGGAAATGATCTCTTTGTCACGCCGTATGTCAAAACAAAAACACTGGCCAACGGACCGCAACTTTTCCAACTAAGCAATAAGTCAGGACCTCCTGAACCGTTTCCACTTGGAATTAGTTGCGTAATATACTCGATTGAGTACTCGCGCATTGCCAGCCCTTCCGAGGTGAGAGTCGCAACCGCCTCTCGCCCCTTGAGCTGAGAAGCTGCGAGAGCCAGCCGTTGTAGGAATGTCGGATGTATTTATCTGTAGTATTATTGAAGTATTTATTGATTTCAAATCAACCGCGGTTTTCAGCACATGCGCAGTTGAAAAAGTTGCTTCGAGCAAGCGCAGCGATACAAGGCCAGAGCAGCCAATGACCGTCGCTTGTCAAAAATGGAACTTGTACGTTTCAAGGCCACGGAAATGAAAGGAAGTTTACTGTAGTAAATATACTAGCTAGATGTTGGCGCGTAGAAGTGAACTTCTTCCACCAAAAGTTGTTGATTTTATCTGACCCTGGTGCTGAAAAGTTCTTAGTTCTAGCGATAACTTTCTTCACTTTTTCAGCAGTAATTTGTGAACATCCTTCCTCTGGACCTTGCAACCTTGGTCTTTGGCTGAAGTTACGAAAGAGCGATATATCTGAAGCGTCTTCATTTAGCTGATAAGTATCTCCATATACTTGCTCCCAGAAGACTTGAATCTCTTCTCGACTAGGCTGGAAGAAAATTTGAAATTTTGCTGAATCCACTTTACTCGCCGTTCCAGGAGCGTTTTAATTGTAAACTGAAGCTGTGCAATACGCTCGGGAGTCTTACTCAGGCGTACTGAAGTATCGTTACTTCTATTTTCACTAAGCAGGGAGACCGAATTCTCGTAGACTACACAGTTCAGATTCCAGAGATAAACATCTTCGGGGAGAAAATCGGGGAGAGCAGTATTAGCACTAGCTAATTTATCCATCCTGAGACAGACTTTTTGGTAGATTCATGTTCGCCTACTTCTCATGTTGGCATTATCGGCTTATCTGCAAATGTGGTCTTGCTGGAACAGATGGTATGTTCGCTGGAGGATGTTTCTCTTCTAGATAAAGAGCTTTATATTCGTTTTTGTGCAAAAAGGATACCTGATCTCCTAAATACTGAGGCGTTTTGTAAGTATATTCCGGTTGCATATTGACCCAACGTTCATGTAACCTCTGCATGCATCCTCTTCACGAAGGTAAACTTCTTTGCTAACAGGTAAGGATGTCCCTCCTGAGTTGGTCCGACCATTTAAAACGATGTTCTCGAGTTTGGCCGGGGCCATTGCCTGGTCGTCGCCTCGTTTCGGTCCTGTTGCCACTCCCAACTGAACCATGGCCTCCATGCGAGAGAGGCCTATTGCGGGTGGCACTGCGCGATACTGGTGACGTAACCGCATAATTCTTTGCATTGAAGAGTTAGCCCAATGCAACGTGGTTGACTACAAGATCCGAAGCTCTTGGGCGATGAGGTCGCCCGATTATTATTAAAATTATTGGATTAATATCTCAGGCTTAAGATGGTTACAGCCCAATATGTCGAAGGCATTTTTGTTAGAATTGAATTTTTATTCTTGAAAAGTCTGCACGAGGCTATCCCGGTATATATTATCAGTCACGGACGCATTTTTGTAATGATCTGATCAAAGCAGTGTGCCTAATTTGACATACTGGGCAAAGCCTGGTTTTTACGTCATCATTCACGGACTGGGTTGCAGCCAAGTCAATGATTTGGGGACCTACAACTTAAGGTGGGATTCCAACCACCAGAACCTCGGTAAAGGTACATAGAAGAATTGCCAGAGGTACCGGCTCAGGTATCGAACCCCGGACCTTTAACGTGAAGTCAGTGCGCCTAACCAACTGAGCAACCGAGGTTCTTTTATCATTATTGTTATTGTTATAACATTAAGCCCTCATCCCTTTCGGGGTAAGCGTAACTAATTCGCTTCTATATCGTTATACTGCCGGGATCAAGATGTTCATATGAGAAAGGTGAGAAAGGGAAGTGTAGAAGGCGGTATCATGGGAAAGGAGTATAGATTTTTAGATCAATCTAGAATTCAGGAAGCAGAAACATAACAGGTTTGCTCCACAAAACTGCTCCGATCCAGGTCGCTAATCAATCTCTCTAGCAATCACCCCGAATGAAGAGCTTCACAAAGTCATCATGTGTCATAGTTCACACAAAAATATCCAAACATACCCAAGTGAAAAAGTTATATATAATTTATATATAGTGGACAAGACAATGATATTTCTTTCGTTTTCGTCATAAACTATTTTTCTCCACACTTTCCTGCATCGACCGTGTATGTATACATCGTGGATATATGTATGTAGTAGTAGTTCTCTTACGATCCGGAGGGGAAAGTATGCCTTTTGCATTGAACTGCATCAAGAAAAAACAAAAATAATAAAAAACGTAATGCTGTTTATAAATAAACAGAAAAAAAATATGAGAAAATAAAAGTAACTATGACTAATAATTCTAAAAAAGAAAAAGTAATGAAAGTAAGTAGTTTATTATAAATAAAATTTAATTTTGAGATGCATTTTGAAAGCATCAGTTTGATTTTGATATTTTTATTATTTATTTTGCTAATCTTATTGATTTTATTATTGGTTAGAGTTTAAAAAATTCATTTGTTGTTAATATTATTAATGTAGCTAATAAATAAAATTAATAATGTTTAAGATTTCAATGACAAAAGTATTTAAAACAAATACATGACTAGAAGAATTAATAAAAAATATAACTTATGTTCAATATGAATATAATAATAATTAAAATATGTAAAACTATAGTTTAAATTGCATAGTGAAGAATCTGTAAAGCTTTAATCTCTAAGCAATTACAAATTACCCTGCCATGCAACCAGGAAATACATATTTACGCGATCCATGCTGTCCGCACTTATCAAGAAAAAAATAACTTTTACAAAAATTAAAAGATTCACTAGGCTACGCATTTTTCAAAATACTTTCTGTAAATTTTTCGCAAACTAATAATTTTTTCATTATTTTTCAAATCTCTGCACAGGATGTCAATACAAAAGTCAGATTACCTGATCAGAGCACCGCCTGTTGGATTAGTTTCACCACTATTTCTCCTCCGGATTGTAAGAGAACAGAAAAGTGAGGGCGATGCACGGGGCTGAGTGAAAGTATTAGGTATTCTAGGCCTAATTTCAGGTATTGAAATAAGACTCGGAAAAAACAGTCTCGAGTAGTACTAAAGTGATACCACTGATGGGAACCCAGATTCATTTGTTTTACATTGAAAATAATAGCATGAAGTTATCCTATTCAAAAACAGGACACGCAAAAATTGAGACCGCAAAAAAAGATATCTCTAGTTCTTACAGTGTTAATCAGCAAACATTTACATTGAGAAATATTTTTTTTATTTGGAAGTGTGTTAACAATTCAAGATTTTCTGGGATGACGAGTAAGTGTAATACTATGCGCGCACTAATTATCCTTTCTTCACAGAAAAAACTCGTATCATTTTCCAGGCAAGCGACAGAGGATACATTTTTCATGGATTTTACAGAAAATATTATATGATTTTAGAACGTTTAAGGTAATTTCCAGAGGCTCTTCTTATTATAGCGGAAAAATTCCAGTGAATTCAATATAATTGTATAAGTTTTTTAAAATTAGCAGATTGGTACTTTTTATATTTTTTAAATATTTGAAAACATAAAAAATAAATTTCCAAGTTATATTTGGAAGAATTAAATTCATCTATTTGAATTTGATTCGAATTATCTATAAGATTTCATTCACCATGTTTTGAAAGTGGGGATTGAGATAAAAAATGTTGCCTTTTCAAATTGTAACACACGTTGTTTTTTCACTAATATAATTTTTTATATTTATTACACTTATCAAAAATGTCGCATTCCAGTACTAAAATAAACTAGCTGTGAATTCGATCTCGAGTGTTTCCACTTTGTTTGTATTTATAATTATATGGTGCTCATTTCACAAACCAAAGTCTTCATTTTACTTAATTTAAAAATAGAAATTTACAAAAATTACAAAATAATACAAAAAATTTTTTAATACAAAGACAAATCAAATTTTGTATTCGAAATGATAATTTTTCGAGCTGGAAAAGGGAAGGGAAAAGTTCTGTCGCACCCTATGCCTTCCCCAGCTGTATGATTTCTTTATAAAAATTGTCAGAATTACTCTACTCGAAAATTTATGATCGAACAGTCTTTTCTATTCATGCGTCCACTTTGAAATATGTCGATGAAAAAAGTTTTTCTGTTTGAAACAGATGATTCAAATATTATAAATGAGCATATAACTTCCTTAATCTTTAATAAAGTCTTGCATCAATTTTGAATTATATTAGTGCAAAAAGTTTTACTATAAAAAATCGTGTTTTCAAATATTATGCATTACCATAGCTTCCTTACTCTTCAATAAAATGTATCAATGCTATGGGTCAATCGATTCGTCTTGGATCAACACAACTTTTCTATTCTCGCATAAACTTTAAATTATGAGAATGAGACAATTCTTACTATAAAAATCGATTTTAAAAATATATAAATTACCATAACTTCCCTGCTCTTCAATGAAATGTATCAATATTATAGGTCAATCGATTCGTCTCGAACCAAGGAATCTTTTATATTCTTGCATAAACTTTGAATTATGCTAATGAAAAAAGTTTTACTATAAAAAACTGATTTTTTAAATATTATTCAGTGCTAAAAAAAATGCAATAAACATTTTCAGAAATCCTTTGGTCAGTTTCAAGATATTAGTGAGAAAAATAAGCCCTCCAAATTTCATCAATTTATATGCAACCGTTTTCTAGTTATGGTGTTCACAAAAAAGTGTGACATCCACACACACCTCCACACACCCATCCACACACACACATCCACGCGCACACACACACATCCACGCGCACACACACACATCCACGCACACACACACACATCCTGACAATTGCTTAGAACATTGTATTAGACATTTTCAAATTGAGGAAGGTTTAATTAAATGAATTTAAAATTTTTGGAAAATGTTACCATTACAAAGCTTCCTCTATGAGGAAGCAAAAATATATCATTTTTTTAAATTATTCACAAATTCCAATTTAAATAATGATAGTTTTATTCATCAACAACTTCAGTTACATTTTAGATTCAGTTGACGAAACTTAATTTTTATTTTTACGATAAGTACGTACGAATATGAAATAAAAAATTAGTAAGTATATTCAAAAGCTTGATTTTTCAAAGAAATTTTTACGTGATGCTATCATATACCATACCTTTGAACTGTACACAACTACATATGTAATATCAAATGCAAAATTTTAAGAACAACATCTTCGAAGCAACTTTTACCATTACCATGTATGCAAATTTTAAATCTCATAATTAAAAAAATGAACTTTTTCCCGAAATGGCTCAGGCCATGATTTTAAGTTTAATTTTAACATTCTTGTGGGAAAACATGCAACTATAATTAACCAGAAAATCCATATAATAATATTATATGCGTTTTTTGGACAATCTGCTTTATTTTAATTGCATCATTTCAATGAAATAATTTTGTTTGAAAATCTAAGCTTTCCACAAACAGTAAATTTTGGCCTGTTCTATTAAAAATTACAACTTCTTTTCACATCTCAATACTGTACTATGAAAGATTTAATTTTAAAACTCGAAACTTTCAAAGTTGTGTATATAATTAGATATAAATATTATATACTGTAGTCGATATATTTAAGTTTAACAATTTTGCATTTTCGCGCCTCGCGATGCGAGTGACATCTATAGATGGCGATTGATTGTCAGAGATCGATTCTTCCGTTCGATATTGGAAGAAGGAGTTAGTCTTGTATCAGCCGTACTTCAATAAACTGTTCTTACATCTTCTGAGAAAAACGGCCTTTTCATCTACCGCTCGACCATCCCCTTCTGTTACTACAGTTATCAGAAGTGGGATTCGAGAGGCCTCGGGTATTCGGGAAACCGGAAAATCAAATGTGACGCGAGTGTTCGTCAAAATTGTTTCGACGGTATGAAGCGTGGGTAAATCGCTTTGGTTGTTAAGTCGAACAAAGGATGGAAGCGTGACGCAGTTACGTTACACCTCGGGCGAAAATCGGCTATGGGTGCCGACGAGAGTTGTTGATTACGGTTATTGGGTGCCGTCGTGTTGTGTTTAAGTCGATTCTGTGACGATCGGTGCGAGGAGCCGATGTATATTGGCTTAAAAAGCCAACGTGTTCGTGAATTGGCCTATGTCCTGTAAGCCAAGTGTGTAAAAGGGAATACGGTTACAGAAAACCGTCGTGTGAAAGAAAGGTGTGTATTCACTTTGGTGATTGTGGTGACGTGGACAGAAAATCGGCAGGTGACGCCGACGCGTTCGAGAAAATTCGGCTGGTGACTCAGAGAACGTTCTCGAATTTTCGAGCAAGACAAGATGGCGGCAGCGAACGGGAACAATGGCGGGGTGGACCCGAGTGTTCATAATGGGTCTTCTGAAAGTGAAGATTTCCACGGATTTGATCAAAACGGGCAACACCTTCGCTTAGATGAGGATATGCATAGTGTGGCTGGATCTGAAGATTCTGGAGTCTACAGAGCTCCAGTAGGAGGAGCAGTCATGGCAAACGTTGAAGATATTATTGCAGCGACTACGAGGGCGGTAATGGAAGCCATGCGGATTGGAGGTCAGATGGGCAACAATGGGAATAATCAAGAAGCTGCACAGAGGCATAATGCTAGACCAGCAGCGCCCAAATACAGCGAAATCGGAGACTTGATTCCACTATTTGGCGAAGATGAGGAAGACGATGTCGAAAGATGGATTCGACGAGTTGACGAAATCCAAGCGGCTTACGAGGTTCCAGACAATATTATCAAACTTCAAGCTTCGAGAAGACTGAAGAAGCGTGTACTGGACTGGTACAACAATACGCCCGGAATTGTTGGAAAATCATGGGCTGAGTTGAAAGCTGAGTTAACAGCAGTCTACAAGTGTCGCGAAGATCCGCTTACTAGAACGAAGAAGATGGAAGCCCGAGTTTGGAAGGTAGGAGAGAAGTTCTCCACATATTTTCAAGAAAAGTTGAAATTGATTAATAAACTAGAGTTGGCAGAAGAATTGTCTATTGAGTACATGATAGAAGGGGTACAGGATTTTTTGATTAAAACGCATGCACGAGCAGGAAATTACAAAACACTCCTAGATCTTTTAGATGGAATGCAGAGAATTACCAAGGACGAGCCACGTAAAGATTTACGGAAAGGACCTGGTGGAAAGCACTATGGGGAATCTGGTTCTAATTTTAAGCCGACTAAAGCTGCAGAAAGTAAAACAGAAGATTTAAAATCAACGGGAGTCATGCCACCGCGACCAAGGTGTTATAACTGCCACGGATTTGGACACTTGGCCAGCGAATGTAAAAGTTCTCCCAAGGAACGTGGAGCCTGTTTCAAATGTCATCAGACAGGCCATCAAGCACGCCAGTGTCCTGCAGGATCGTCGAGAATACACGGAAATAATGAGAAGTCTGCAACGGAGTCTTCGAAGGGGAGAGAAGACACTACAGCTGTCATCGAGAGATCAGCCGATAAACCCGCAAAACTATTCAGCAGCGAATCTACAGTGTCATCACAGGAGAGAATTCCACTCATCGAACCAGGAACGACGGATACCGTTCTACTAAGCAACGCACGAGACGATAAGTATTTTATAGAAGCTTTAGTTGATAATGGTAGTCCGATTTCCTTGTTGAAAAATAAAGTGTATCTTCGAGATTTCCAAAACAGTCATTTTTTTAGCGAATCTGAACGGCGAGTATTATATGCAGGAATAAACTATTCGCCTTTGGATATAGTTGGCTTTATCAAAGTAGATGTTCGGTTGCAACCTTTAAATGGAAGAATATTTTCGGTTAAATTTGCGGTTGTACCAGACACGACAATGAGCTATGATGCGATTTTGGGGCGCGATTTTCTAAATACCCCAGGGTTAACCTTGATAAGACGTAAAACGGTAACATTTGAATACGAAGATCCGGAGAATGATATAATGTTCATTAGTCTTGTAGAGCAAGAACCGGATAAATTAATTGATTTGTCGGCGAGTCAAATTGGATCTAAAGTTACATACGACCATAAAAATATGTTGAAAATTTTACTAGATGAGTATCGCGAGAAACCGGAAATGTTTAGTCCAAGTTCTTTCGAGATGGAAATCAATCTAACCTCCAAGGAGCCTTTTTATTTTAAACCGCGTAGATTGTCATGGGTTGAACTGTTGAAACTGCGAGAAATTATTAAGGGACTTTTAGATCGAGGGTACATAAGATCGAGCCAATCAAATTATAGCAGTCCAATAGTTTTAACTAAGAAAAAAAATGGGGAACTTAGGTTATGTGTTGATTTCCGTGCATTGAACAAAATAACTATACGTGAGCATTTCCCTCTGCCACGCATAGATGATCTTTTAGATCGACTCCATGGCAAGGTTTGGTTTACAAAACTTGACCTGAAAGATGGGTTCCACCATATCAGAATGTCCGAGAATTCAATTAGGTATACAGCGTTTAGTACTCCGGAGGGACAATATGAATATTTACGAATGCCATTTGGACTTGTAAATGCGCCGTCGTATTTCCAAAGGTATTTACATTTCATTTTCAAAGATTTAATTAACGAGGGTAAACTGCTCTTATATTTAGACGATTTCCTGATTGCGACTGAAAGTCTCGATGAAAATTGGTCGGTTTTGAGGGAGGTTCTAAAATTGATGGCGGAACACGAATTGGAACTACGTTTAGACAAATGTATTTTCGGAGTTTTAGAAATCGAGTACTTGGGTTACCTCATTAGTAGTTATGGGATTCAACCGAGTCGAGAACACGTCAAAGCGATTTTAGAATATCCCTTACCAAAAAGTGCGAAACAAGTTCAGCAGTTTCTAGGGCTGGTTGGTTTTGTACGTCGCTTTATACCCAACTTTGCCCTGATATCAAAACCGTTGTATGAGCTCTTAAAAAAGGGATCCGAATTTGTTTTTGAGGAAAAAGAGATGCGAGCTTTTGAGACTTTATTAGATTATTTGACTACCGAGCCTGTCTTAGCTGTTTACAGCCCTACTCTTTACACAGAGTTACACACAGATGCGAGCGCGTTAGGATTTGGGGCTATTCTTTTGCAGCGGCAAAAAGATAATCAATTGCATCCCGTATTTTATTTTAGCAGGCGAACTACCGAATTAGAAAGCAAATACCACAGCTACGAGTTAGAGATGCTAGCCATATTTTATGCGTTAGAACGATTTCGAGTTTACTTGACGGGAATACCGTTCGTAATATGCACTGATTGTAACGCGATAAAACAAGCCCTAAATAAAAAAGAGATTAACTCGCGTATTAACCGATGGGCCTTGTTTCTTCAAACTTTCTCGTATAAGATAGAACACAGAGTTTCCGAACGTATGAGGCATGTCGATGCTCTGAGCCGTGAAGTCTTTGTAATCGAGCCTTTGACCTTCGAACAAGAACTTATGTACAAACAGTTGTCTGATCCAGAACTGAAAGAAATCCGCGAATCGTTAGAGCAGGGAGATAGTGATAGGTACGAAATACGTAATGGTTTGCTCTTCAGAAAGTACAAGGATTCTGCTCTTTTTTTTGTACCTGCGACTATGACCAATAGTGTGATTAGATCTTGTCATGACGATATCGGTCACGTTGGGGTTGATAAAACTGTCGAATTGCTCTTGAGGGTGTATTGGTTCCCTGAGTTGCGTAAGAAGGTAAAAGAATATGTGGGCAATTGCTTGAAGTGTTTAGTGTATTCTGTGCAATCTGGTAAGAGCGAAGGTGAATTACATCTGTGGGATAGGGCCAAAAGACCTTTCGAAGCAAGTTTTATCGACCACTATGGACCCTTGAAATCCGCGAGTCTTGGCTACAAGCATGTCTTCCTGATTATAGATGGTTACACCAAATTTGTAGTGTTCTACCCTGTAAAGTCGACATCAGCGAATGAAGTAATAGCGAAAATTGAGAATTATGTTCATCACTACGGTAAAATGAGATCTTTGGTTTCTGACAGAGGAAGTTGCTTCACCTCTCAGGAATTTGATCAGTTTATGACGCAAAAAGGTATTAAACATATCAAAGTAGCAGCTGGCACTCCTCGCACGAATGGCCAAGCTGAACGTGTATTTAGATTTTTAAGGTCAACTTTGTCTAAAATAGCTGGGTCTTCGGATTGGAAGAAAGGGCTAGAAAATGCGCAATTTGTAATGAACAACACTGTAAATAGAGCGATAGGTTGTTCACCAGCTCGTCTTCTTTTTGGAGCGGACCAAGTAGGGTTACCTGACGAAGAATTCAGAAAGATTTTATTAGAAATTGAGAACGAAGAAGAACCACCCGAGCTTAGAGCTAAATTGCGTGAAAAAGCCAATGTAATATGCGAGAAGATGCGGTTCAAAAACAAACAAGCGTTCGACGGAAGACACAAATGTCCTACCAAATACAAAAGTGGCGATTATATTATGATACCGAATGTAGTTACCGAAAAAGGTGTTAATCAAAAATTGTTACCTAAATTTAAAGGACCCTACGAAGTAAAGAAGGTCTTGCGTAATGACCGTTACCTAATAGGAGATATCGATGGGTTTCAAATAACCCAAAAACCGTTTTCTAGTGTTTATAGTTCTGATAGAATGCGTCCATGGGACGGACAAACAATGACTCTGTTCGAAGACAATCCTGATGATCGGGGCGATCATTTGTCAGGATAGGCCGAGCTGTAGTCGATATATTTAAGTTTAACAATTTTGCATTTTCGCGCCTCGCGATGCGAGTGACATCTATAGATGGCGATTGATTGTCAGAGATCGATTCTTCCGTTCGATATTGGAAGAAGGAGTTAGTCTTGTATCAGCCGTACTTCAATAAACTGTTCTTACATCTTCTGAGAAAAACGGCCTTTTCATCTACCGCTCGACCATCCCCTTCTGTTACTACAATACTTTTTAATATGTATGAATCTACTTCCAAAATCACCTCCGCACATTACTTACAAGATTTATTCTTTTTCTACTATGAGATAACTTTATTTTCATATGCCTTCAACATTCTTCACTTTGAACAACAAAGGCTGAAAATGAATTATTTAAAAAGTTCAGCATTTTCAAGTTCTGAAAATATTAAAATAATGAATATTTACAAATTTTTTTTTTGAGTCACTCAATTTACAGAACTCGTTTATGAAAACACTTTAATCAGTAAATTTGCAATTAACGACATTTTTTGTACAGAAAATTAAATTGAACAAATACTTTATATTTAGTGCTATCGAATCCACCACAAAATAGCAATTGTTTAGCAATTTACAAAATCGTTCTTTTGGGTCTTCTAGCATACTAAAAAACTATTTGAAAAAAAAACTAAGAACAGGTATTCCCTGAAAAACTTATTAATTTAACATTTTAATCAGTAAATTGGCAATTAGTGATATTTCGACAACTAACTAACGTACTAACGTAAAATTTATAGCATAATTAGATAAAAGACTGGAAAATATGGGAAACCAGTCTAAAGTGTCCATTTAAAGATAATTTTTCAATATTAAAGGATCAATAAGTAAGAATGAAGGTCAAATTTGGGAAAGTATGAGAAAAATCAACCTTAAGGGATAAGTTTTGGTTTTCGAAAATAATTATTTCAATTTAAATTTGGCCATACCACGCTGAAAAACCCAGTTCTCGTCAGATCACTGAAGTTAACCAGCGTTGGACGCGGTTAGTACTTGGATGGGTGACCATTCAAGAATACTGACATGAGTGCTGTTGGCACATCGTGGGTGTGGTGATCCCACACTTGTAGTTATTTATAACTACAAGAAAACCCTAGAAACACTACCCGAATCGGGTAGTGTCACGCCTACCCTGAAAGGGAAATGGTTTAATGGTATGCAAATAATGCAATGAAAAAATCGTAAATTTTCACCTGTTGTAAAAACACAATTTTTGATTGATATTCGACAATAAAGTTTCTTTTGCTCATGTCAAATATAAATTGTAATGCTGCTGAATACGTCCGGCTTCAGTTAGATGAAATTTTACATTAATAAATCTTCAATTTTCGTTCCTTTAATCATGCACATAAATCTAACATTCTTCTTAACCCTTCAACTGAAACTTAATTCCTAATTATGTGTGTATATTTGGCAATATTCCTTTTTTCTAGTTTTAAATTACCCAATCGGCATTGCAGAAAGTTGACTACAATGCTTTCGAGATTTTCGTGACACACCTATTTTGTAGAGAAGGATTTTATTTTCTTTCAAAAATGAAAAATGAAAATTGCATATTTTAAATTACATTATTAGTAAACTGATTTAAAAATGATATGTCTGTGTAAATATATTTATAAAAATCTTATTTAGGAATTATTAGTATGTAACTAAATTTTTTTCGCAAAAATAGAGTTCATTAGCCTCTTTAACTAAACTCCAACTGTCTACATATTTTTGTATTTTAGAATAAAAAAAGAAAAACAAAAAAATCATCACACATACCCTGAATATACTTTTTAATTAGCTTGTCATAACTTACCATTGAAAATGATAAAAATCTAATATTTTCAGAAAAAAAAGGATATTCTGAAATATATAATATCTTCCTTCCTTCTTTGAAAAAATACAACAGAATAGGTACTTTATGTAGGAACAATTCAAATTTCAGATGACAGAATTAGGAATTTGAGTTTTCTAAAAATATTTCAGTTTCTTTTGAAATAATTTATGAAAGCAATAACTAGTCACAGCCACCTTTCCTCTAGAAATAATTAGAAATATAATCTTAATATTAATCAGACTTACAAGTATCGACCCTATGTTTTTCCAAAAATCATGCCCCTAAAAATGATTCTTTTTGATGTAAAAATGACTTCTGATTTTTGGCACAATGAAAAAAAATATTATTACTTTTACACAATTATGCATTTTGTTCTTTCGAATGAAATATATAACTCAGATTTGTACCAGATTTTCAAAATAATGTTTAGGATTCCAAGGGGACCTTTTATATGAATCTTTTGGTTTGATTGATTTTTATCATTTTTTTCTTGAAATATGTAATTTCTTAATTTCAGAGATCTCACTTCTTTGTTGAAGTTGCACAAGTTTTATTCATTGTACAATTGTCACAAAAATCTTTTGAATTAAAACAAAATAAATATATACTTTTACTGAAATATTTTACAGGAAAAAAAATACAATATAAGTTAAAAACAAATAATACATTAATATCGTTTTTTTGGACAAATTTAGCATTCTATTCACAAAAACAAGTTTGACACTCCTCAGAATTTATTTTTCTATAATCTGCTAAAAATTTGGGAGAAAATTTCAATGTTTCCCTGCGAAGAATACATTAGTTATTAGCTTATGATATATTCATGCTGGGGTAGATTAATTCATTGAGGCCATACGATACTTAATTAGGTCATATGATTCCTACCATACCGCACTTTTATGCCTTGCTGCACTAATTCGGCTAGGCAAATTGAGAAAATAATTTGTTTATTTTTTTTCCATTTCGTTCATTTGAACGTTCGGAACTTCAAGCACATGGTTACGCAAGATTGTTGGGGGTCGCCAAAGAAAGTTTGAGGAGGCCCCTAACAAGGATCCTTTTTCAATTGTAATCAATATCAGGGGCCATCTTTGGGGTCCCAATAGGGCTATTTTCCAAATAAATGCCGTTCTTGTTCTGTACATTCACAAAATAATTCCGATATAGCGTGACACATTTTTTTCAATCATTTCGAAACAAAATTATAATTATAGGAGGTAAGTTGTGAGAAATAACACTTTATTTAAAATCAAATAAAAAAGTGAGTATTATTTAAGAGGAATTTATGAAATCTGTAATCATAAAGTCTCTATAAAGTTATTTGAAATATTAAATTTATTTTGTTTTTAGTATTATAATTTTCCAACAGATGAAATGTCCTCCGGAATTTTCAAAAGAATTTGACGTACATTTTTTGTTTCAGCTTTAAACAATTGCACCATGCAAACAAAAAAATTACACAATTATGCTGATAAGTTAATACGATTATATATAAATAAAACTTCAAGATGATTATAAGAACATTGTAAGCAGCTTATTATTTCCAGATTTTATTTAAAATTTAAGAAAACTTTGAAATTCGCACTATTTCTGTAAGAGCTCCTTAAAAAATTGACGAAGTGACTTCAATCCTGGATTTATTTTATAAAGAATTTATATAGCTTAAGTTAAAGAAGAATAAACAAATTTCAACATCGAGTTAATAAAATTAGCAGGCCACAAGTGAATGTCGAAAAATATGGTGCCCAAAAATATGTATACTAATTTATTGCTTTTAAATTATTATCAATTTTGTGCATGCTCACTTTCTTCAGTGCGTGAAAAGCTGCTTCTACCTGTACATAGGCGTTAGATTTCGATTATATTTGAGAAAAATTCATCTCATTTTGGAGATTTTACTCAGTTTTCTCTACGTGAGAGTTCTAAATATTAACAGATTAAAATTTGTTTCAAAACATTTTTCTCTTCAAATGTCACTGATTATCGGGTTAGCATATATTTAGATTTCGAAACTTCGTGCAAAATGAATCGTCCTGAGTTTACCATGTGATTACTGGCCTAATTTACGGTTTTAATTTGAATTCATATATGTAAATACGTGTATTTATGTATATTTGTGTACTAATTAAAGATATTTGAAATTGTACATTTTATATATGGGACTGAAGACTGTTTCAAATCAGGCAGATTCTATTTTCTATATTTTCAAAAAACGAGAAAGTATTTGTTTAACTTCATTTATAATATTTTAATCTATGCTAATCAAATATTTTAAGAAACATATGTTTCTTTCTCATTTTCTACTGCTACGTTTTTGAAATTCTAATCGTGAGTCCAAATAATCACAAAATGCGTATTGTACGCGTGTCGCTCTGGGAATAATTAATACTTCAGGGTTGTTGTAAAGGGATGATATGGGTTTTTATGGAGTTTTTCACTAAGATTAGTTAAAATATGTTTAATTAAACATAAATAAAGAAAAATACATTTAATTTCAGTAGAAAGATGCAAATTAACTGATCAATTCGTAAGAGATACCACCGTTCCGTGCACTCACCCCCTACCCCCACCCCCGGGTAAACAAACACTATAAAAAGCTGGCACCCTGCATTTTTTCCTTATCTAGGACCCCCTGAAGATGAATCCGAAAAGAAACTGCGTTACACATGCCTTACACACGCATGCTCAATGTTATCTACGTCCTCGTCTAAAAATGCACTAAGGATATGCTGCTGAACTTATGAAAAAAAAATCAAAAAAATTTGTAATTCTAAATATTTAGGAGTATGCAAACGTTCCTTAGTGTCTTTTATTTAATTTCCCAAATGGGAAACACTTGATCTCAATTCGTGTGGACGTAAGTTGTTGCGAAAAATATGTCGGTATAGTAGGAATCGTATGAAGTAATTCTCCAAAAAATCAGGGATCCTTTTCAACACCAAAAGGAACAACTTTAGTAGGTGATTTTTTATTAAGAAAACAAAGATAATTTTTTGGATCACCTTATAATCTACACTAAAAATGTTAGAGACAAGAGAAGAGTTTTGACTCTAGTGAACTTGCCAATTCCTTCGTCATTCGTTCGAAGAGGAATGTGTGAGCGCATAAATTAATTTTTAAGTGTGGTGAATATTCTTTGTATTAGATCATTTTGCGTCATCTTTGTTAATGTGTTATTTTAGCGTGGCGTCATAACCAGTTCACGAATTTACTTTTATGCTAAAATGGTTAATCTCAACTCGATGTAGGGTTGGCTGATCACTTCCAAAATAATTGTGGATAAGACAACTCACAATGGATACGTTATGATGAATGTATACTGCATAATCATTTCGTTTTCCAGAGAACGCATATTCGTCTCAACTTCAGTTCTGGCGAAAAACCTCATCTTCGAGTAATTCACGCAGAAAAAAAATCTGCTAAACTTACAGGATTTTCCGTTAAAATTTGGATAGCATACCTTTTCTGTGAAGATTATCGAAATTTCTTCAGAGCTCACAGAATTTCCAGTAATTTTATAAATGTATGAATATTTTCTGTGACATTAACTCGACTCTGCAGAAAATTCTGTAAGCTTTACAGAAAGGCTATGCTGTCCGCATTTTAACTGAAAATCCTGTACCTTCATCCGACTCATTTTTCTCCATGAAGGGAAAATTGAAACAATGTTTGAAATCTCAGGCAATTGAAAATATGATTTCATCCTGGGTTAATTATTTTTAAAGAAAAAATTACAATTTTAACATAATATTTTGGCTCATTTCTTAATGTTTCTTTTTAAAATTATATAGCCTCAGTTTTTTTTCAAAACAAAATTTTATTACAATAATAAACAATACAAATTCTGAACATTTAGAAATTTATTTAATTCAATTTTTCCAGCTAAATTTTCGAAGAATATGATGTCCTTCTAATTGTAACTATTATTGCAATTTTGAATAATTAAAAATATGCATTCATCCTGTGCTATTCTCTTTTATAAAACATTAAAATTATTTTTGGAATTTAAAAAAGTTTCGAAAATTCCAAAAGTCTGTTCATCTTTGGCTCATATATCTTTAAAGAAAACGGAGTCAACTAAGAATATATTTATGATGACATTTTTCTGTGATCTTGGGGTGGCTCAATTTTTTTACAGAATTAACTAAGAATATCTTTCCGATGACTTTTTTGTATGATGCTTTGCAAATTTCCAAGAATTAATAATTGTTAAAACAATTTTCATACAAAAATTAAGAGCTTGGCCTTTTTTCATCGAATAGGGTCAAACAGTTCAGGATATCAAGAGAGAATGTAATTCCAATAACTCTTTTTTGCGATACTTTGCAAATATACAATAATTATTAATCAGTTCAACAGTTTTCATAAAGATATTCAGAGTTTGGCTATTTTTTAACGAATAGGCAAAATTTGTTTACGGAGTCAACTAAGAATGTCTTTCCGATGACTGTTCTCTATGTTGCTTTGTAAATTTACAATAATTATTAATTATTAAAACAATTTTTATAAACATATTTACAGCTTGGCTATATTTCAAGGAATAGGCACCATTTTTTCACGGAGCCAACTAAGAATGTCTTTCCGATTACTGTTTTCTAGGTCACTTTCTAAATTTACAAGAAATATTAATTATTTAAGCAATTTTGATTAAAAAATGAAGAGTTTGGCTGTTTTTAAGGAATAGGCACAATTTGTTTACGGAGTCAACTAAGAATATCTTTCCGATGATTCTTTTCTATGTTCCTTTGTAAATTTACAAGAATTATTAATTATTTAAACAATTTTGCTTAAAGAATGAAGAGTTTAGCTATTTTTCAACGAATAGGCTCAATTTTTTACAGACTAAACTAAGAATATCTTTGCAATTATTTTTTTTATGATGCTTTAAAAATATACAATAATTATTAATTATTTTAACAATTTTTATAAAGATATAGAGTTGGACTATTTTTCAACGAATAGGCTTTGCGGAGTCAACTAAGAATGTCTTTCCGATTACTCTTTTCTACGTTGCTCTGTAAATGTACAAGAATTATTAATCATTTAAACAATTTCAATTGAGAAATCAAGAGTTTGACCTTGTTTCTACGAATAGGCTCAATTTTTTACAGAATTAACTAAGAAAATCTTTCCGATGATTTTGTTCTATGATTATTATACCATTAAGCCATTTCCCTTTCGGGGTAGGCGTGACTTGCTCGGTTGGAGATTCGCAAATTTACAAAAATTATTAATTATTTAAACAATGTTTATCAACATATCCAGAGTTTGGCTATTTTTCAAGGAATAGTCACAATTTTTTTCACGGAGTGAACTAACAATGTCTTTCCGAATACTCTTTTCTATGTTGCTTTACAAATTCAGATTTTGGCTATTTTCAACAAATAGGCTAAATTTCTTTATAGAATTACCCAAGAATATTTTGCCGATTACTTTTTTCTATGAGGCTAGGAAAAGTCTTTTTGATGACTCTTTTTTATGTTGCTCATGTAAATTTACAAGAATGATCAATTATTCAAACAATTTCCATAAACAAATTCAGACTTTGTCTATTTTTGAACGAATAGGCTCAATTTGTTTACGGAATCAACAAATAATGTATTGCCAATAACTTTTTCATACTGTACTTCGAAAATTTACAATAATAATTAATTGTTCAAATCATTTTCATAAACAAATTTAAAGTTCGAATATTTTTTAGCTTACATAAAAACACACATACATAACCTTTTTAATAATAAAGAAAAATATTTTATATCTGAACTATATAATATTAAAATCGAAACCAGTTGAACATTTCAAACAAATTCATTTTCATAAGAAAATATATGCACTATATATTAAATAAGAATTAAAAAAGCATACAAACTTCATAATGGTATAAACTTTTCTTTTTGTTAATTTCTTCCAGTGCTTTAATAATCTCTTCAATTGAATGATATTTTGTTACCTCAAGATTTTCTGGAATAATTTTTATCTTACAATATATTTTTCCATATATTTTACTGTGATTCAGCACTCGATCGAATATATAACCGGTACTATTATTACCTATTGTATTATGCCTTTTTATTTTCGAAACCCCGGTGAAACAGAGGGTTTTACAGGGGTTATCCTCGTTGCTTATCGCCAGACGTCTCTACTTCACTGTGTATCGGCCTGTGGAAATTTTTCATTTACTAAGGTAGTATTAAAATCTCTATATGAATTTAATCACAACCAGTGATAAACCGCAGCTGCATGCGACTTCATTAGAAGTACTAGCATTTGCCTGGACTTTTGGCCAGAGGAGAGGAAAACTGCTGAAAATCACCTCCCGAGTTCAGCTGGCTTTTCGACAGTCGAGTTTGAAGGCAGACATTCGACACTACTCACCGAATCCATACAATCATTCTCGGCGTCAAACCTCCCGCTCGACATTACATACATATAGTTAAAACGCAGCGAATACACAACCCGATCGTACGTCGGAGATGGTCACCCATCCGAGTGCCATGCGCGCTCGAAATGGCTTGACATCTGGACTCTTCTCGAATCGAGATCATTTACCATGTATTTCTATTAAAATTTGTACGCGCCGACATTCTAGAGGTTCTTTCCAAAGTTGCATGAAAATGTTTAGAGTTGCACAATTATTTATTCTGCATCGTGAGAGGGTGCCCTTGCGAAGCATTGTACAAACAAAAGTTATTAAAATAATAGTTAATTTCATGATATTGTATTGAACTTAATTTTCAAATAAAATAATTGCTCGTAAATTAATTGGACGCGCGCGGAGCGCGCGTATGAGGTTCTGCTGTTGTTGAAAGTTCTTTTGTTTTTTTATGTTAAAAAATCAACTAATTAGTTTAAAGTTCGATTACTTTGTGAGAAATTTATTTGTTGTTGTTGAAGAATGATCATTTTAGTTTAAAATTCATATTTTCCATTTGAAAATTGAACTGTTTTGTGGAAAATTCGTATTTTTACTTGAAATTTAAACTATTTGGTAGAAAATTAAACTATTTGGTTGAAAAATCATTTGTTTCTTGAAAATTAATCATAAACTTCTTGATACCAAATTCATCTTTTGGGTTGAAAAAGTAAATTTTTAGTTATAAATCAATGTTTTTGGTTGAAAGTTGAAGTACTTTGTTAAAAATTAATTAATTCACCTTTTTGGTTGAAAATTTAACTTTTTCTTGGAAATTTCGTTTTTTTTTTCGTTGTTAAAAATCAATTTTTTGATCTGCAAACTTAAATATTCCATGTTTGATTGAAAAACTATCAGTTATACATTAAAAAATTAAGTATTTCATATCAAATTCACGTATTTTGTTAAAAATCGTCTTTGTGGTTAGAAAATTAATCTTTTATGGTAGAAAAGTCATCTTGCTTGGTTGAAAATGAACTTTTTCTTTAAAACTTCAACTGTTTTGTTGAAAATTCGTTCCTTTGAAAAGAGAATTCATCCTGCATGGTAAAAAAGTCATCTCTCTTGGTTAAAAATCAACTTTTTTGTGAAAAATACAACTGTCGTCGAAAAACTTCGTCTTTTTGGCTTGAAAATTTAACTATTTGGTTATAAGTTCAACTATTTTCTTTAGAATTCGTCTCTTTTGCTAAAAAATTTAACTAATTGAGTTTTAATGCAACTGCTTGGTTGAAAATTAGTTTTTTTTCAATTCGTCTTTTGGATAGAAAAAATATATTTTTTGGTATAAAATTCAACTATTTTGTTGAAAATTCAATATATGTATTTCGACTTGAGATCATTATTAATTTCATTTAAAAGAATTTTAATTATTTTTCCTATTTTTTTTTATTATTCTTCCTCCTATTTTCGTACGAAAATCACCCTATTTCCCCTGTTTTTATAGAGAATGTTGGGCTACGTTACTTTTCGGGGGATAGGAAGGTCAAAAATAGCCCAAAATTGGAAACGTAGTTTATGGGCGGCGCCTAAGTTTTACTAAATAATCGCTAATTAAATTAATGTCAAATTTATGACCTCTACATCCCCAGTTGACTTAAATATAAAATTTAAAATGTTCTCCAAAGGTTCGGCCTGGATCCCTGAGAGTTTCAGAGACTGTCAGAGACGTTTGGCCATGGCGCCACCATACGCACAGCATCTCCGCGAAGCCGAACTGCCGTCCTGAAGGAACTTACGAACAGACGAAAGTGCAGCACGTGGTGGTTGTTTTTTAAAAATAAAATGGCGGCCGCCGGGCGGCGTCGGATGGGAAGACGGGTAGAGGCGAAGGGGACCACCGGAGAGCCTTTCTGCGATTAGACTTACAAAACAAACGGCCCCGCGGTCCAGTCCGCAGACCAATGGCGTAGCACGCTGATCCCGACAAGGGACACGAGATAATTGGATCAAGACCCGAGTAGCAGCCTTTAGAAGTGCTTCTCGATTTCGATCCCAAGGGTCGACGACCTTGATTCGAAAAGCTCCAGGAAAAAGCAATCGCTCTGACTTCTGACTGCTTCTGACTCGAATCGACCGTATATCCCGGGCAGAAGAGGCGCAAAAAATTTTCAAAGAACCGCCTCCGTTGCTTGTCGATCTCAGATACCAGAGAGACAAATTTGGCTTCTACCAAATATTTCCTATGCAATCTGCCTTCTTCCCTCTTTCTCGTATTTTGAATTCATATTATTTTTTATCAATGTTTCTTGATACTCGAAATAATTATAGGCACTTCATGCTTGTAGGCCAAACAGCTATAGAGAAGAAAATACTCCTTTCGGTTTCAACTTGGCGAATAAACTTCAATATTTCTTCCACACTTGATATATCAAGTAATTGCAATGGAAGTACTTACAAACCCGATGAACGTACTTGGTGCTCACCATTCCAAGTTCTTGTGCCATAAATATCTAGTTAGTACATATTCGAGTATAAATAAGACTCTTTTAGCAACATCTTTTATTTTTATAGGCAAAGAATCTTAAATCAGATAATATATTTTAAAAAGGTACTTTTTGGGAAATTTACCCCTCGAAAAATTAAGTATGTCGCAAAATTAAAAAAAGGACTTAACTTTTTAATTGTAATGAACTTTACGAACTTTACCATGTAAAAATATAGTATAGCGATTGATTTCAAATAATTTTTTTACCAATACTTTATTTTTCTCCAATTTTAGTTCGAATTGAAAAACTCAATAAAGTTAGACAACTTTAAAATAGAAATTGTTCCAAATTTATTAGTTTGTACTTTGAAACTGTGCAACTTCAACTGCTTTTCATTTAGGGCTTTCTATTTTTAAGGCTTAAAAAGCAGGTATACCTGCTTTGGAATATATTCCAAATTAAATTAATTATTAATTATAGAAATTTGTTTAGACTAGTTATTAATGATGAAAAATTGGAGGTAAAGGTAACGGCCTCCAGTTTTTCAATATTATATTAATTATTATTTTCTACGGTAATTTTGCACCTTACTGTCACCATATCGTATCATCTGAAATCCGATTATCAGGTTTAGACATTAAAACCAAAAGTGTATCAAGCGATGTCTCTAAATTTGTATACTCTCAGTTAATTTAATAAACAATATAAAAAATACATAAACGTTATTTGCTGGAATAAGGTCTTTACTGAAATATTTTGATCTAATAAGGGGATTCAAAAATCGGTTATAAAATTGTCTTACCGTACCTAGATTGATTTAAGAAATATATATGATTAAATGATTATACATATAGAGTAAGGATTTTTCTCGCGACCGTATGAGTTTCATAATCATTTTTAAATATGAATCTTTTCTTGAACGATTTATAAAATTTTCTAAATCGTTCTCATTATTTAAAAAAATGTTCTCGTACATTTAAATGATTTGAAAATCCATAAGTCTGTGTTATTTATAAAAATTCTGAACCATTTTATATTTAGTTTTTTGCATTCATTTTTAGTTGGAGAATGTCTGCTGTAACAAAAATGTAACTTAATTGATTGGCTATTTGTATTTTGCAAGTATCACTGCATTGCATTGATTTAAGCCTACACTGACAATGTTTGAAAACCTCTATTAAAGAAAAGAAAAATATTTTTCTTGAAGAACATGATTTATTATCATCACTGACCATCACCAACAGCCATACCACGCTGAAAAAACCAGTTCTCGTCAGATCACTGAAGTTAAGCAGCGTTGGGCGCGGTTAGTACTTGGATGGGTGACCATTCGAGAAAACTGAGTGCTGTTGGCACATCGTGGGTGTGGTGAGCCCACACTTGTAGTTATTTACTACAAGAAACTATCCACCTAGAAACACTACCCGAATCGGGTAGTGTCACGCCTACCCTGAAAGGGAAATGGCTTAATGGTATACTGAGACAAAAATGCTATTAAATCAAAAAGCCTTGTTCAACAACAGATGTTTTATTTATTCAATTGTATAAACTGTATAGAATTTATAACATCACTTGAACCGAAATGAATAATTATTTTTTCACTGAATATTCAATTGAATCAATACAAGTTCTGCTCGAGGATCTGCTCTTGAACAGAACTTTATTAGAAAAAATAAAAACAAATAGTAATAAAATAATAAATTTTTTTTGTTCAGAATATATTGTAAATTTCATTTTCTTTAATTTCCAAAAATAAACCTTCCAATCCAAAGGAAATTTAATTTTAAACATTTATTATTTCAAAATTAGCATGCTTCACTGTACTGATTAAAATTATTAAGAGGTTGGGAGAAAGTGGATTAAGTTTCAATTATTTTAAAAGGTTGCCAATTTTTCCTTGTGCATATCATTCTAATAGAAGATTTTTATACGCAATGTGTAGAACAATATTTAGATTTAAATCATTACTGAAGTCATGGTTATTTAAAAAAAAACTGTAAAAATAAAGTTAGTTTGCAATTTTACAATACCTTTAACCATTTCTTTAGAAAATTATTCATTTGAACTCATAAAAAACTAATTAGAGTCTAAATAATAATTTATTTTATATAGAATATATTATTAATATAAAATATTACATGGGTAGTATAATATTGATTCGCAAAATTAAATTCATAAATAGTAATAATAATAATATTAAAAATCTAGATATTCATTATTCATAATAATATTTACAAAAAGTTAAGAGTAATGAAATAAAAATACTATAGTGCAAATCAAGTGCAAATTTTACGTGTCCCGCAAGCCTAGTGAGCCGTGCGAACTCGCGAGCTTTTTCACACCCCTATTGACTTCAGTGATCAGCGGACAAAGTTGACGGTCAAATTTGTCATTTTAAACACTTAAAATTTAAAATTGTTTAACGTTATATTCTTCAATATTTTGAAACTCTTTTTTAATTGTAAACTGTAAATTCTTGAGTTTTTAAGGTTTGAAACATAACATTTAAATAAACAAAAAAAGTCTCGAAAACCGGGAAGGTACCAGCAAATAACAGAAAATTCACTAGAAGATGTTAGTGGTCATCTTGAAAAATTAAACGAAAATTCCTCTAACATCAGAACCCATAATTGAATTCATCAGCAAAATCCAAAGAAGCTCCCAAGTCTTATAATCCGTATTCAATCAGCTTTCTCAACCCCCTTGAGATTTTTCTGACCTCCTTGTTCTAACTACCATCAAATCCTAAAATTAAATTTAATATCAACATTAAATTAAGCTCTATTCTAAATTATGTAACCCTTCATGAAAACTAAATAAAAATTTCTCCAGAATAAATGAATCTAATGAATAAGTTCACTATACACTAAAATTCCTAAAATCAATTCGTCATTTAAATCCGAAAAACTTTATTCCTAATTCCCTATACCTATCAGTTCTAAGTTATCTACCCCTTCTTGAATCACAATAGAAATTCTTCTCCCATCAGAATCAAAAATGCAATTCATCAGTAAAATCGAAAGAAGCTCTTGACTTTTTTAATCCTCAATCAATAAGCTTTATTAACCCCCTTGAGATTTTTCTGATCCCCTTGTTTACGAAGATGAACCCTTCCGGATTTGTACGTGGCATTGCGATAAGACTCGAAAAGTCTCTGCCTTAGAATTAATCTCCTAAAGGCAAAAAGCAAAAACAGAATCAGGGAGTTCCACCGGAAGAAGCTAAAGGCTCGGAAAAGGCGATCCTCGTTCCTCGCTCTCGATACGGAGGTGGTTAGTAGTTGGTACTATCGGCGTTGGAAGCATACGTGCTGGGGTGACAGAGCAGCGTCCACCTCCTAGAAACGTAGCCTCTACCCTCTATTGATCGAACAGACTGCCCTGGGCTCCAGTCGAGTGGACTGGACACACTAACAAACCTCTGACTCTCACACGACTTCTTATACTACATATACATTTCCCTCAGACTAATACATTCACTTCTGCACCTACACAGTTCACACACATTTAAGCACGCCAGCGAGCGAGAAGACGGCAGCTAAAAGACGCCCAAAACGATTTGCTCAAGGATGACCGGGATGAGGGGGTGGCTTCTGCGCCTTCGAATACTATCTCTCTGTATGTATAACTGATAATCCGTGTGCACGCAACTACACTAAAATTTGTATCAGAATTTAACGACATTCATTGTCAGACTGTTTAAGTTTTATTATCTTTTGAATCTACAGAATAAAACCCCTATTAATGGTCAGTTACAACCCTTGGAACCAGTGAAGAACAAACCCGAACAACACTCAATAGCAACCTCATTTTAGAAACTGCTTGAATCGTTCTAAAAGAGCACTCTCAGCAACCATCAACAACAAACCTTAAATAATAACAATTATTAAAAATCTTTTAAAATTATCAAAAAAGTTCCTAGAAATGATCAACAACAACCCCTTGCAACGGTAAATAGCAGCCCTTGGAATCGGTCAATAATAATCCAAAGCACAGGTCAATAACGACCCCTAGCAACATTCAATAGTAGCTCTCAGAATCAGTTATTGACATTACTCACAACGATGAATTACAGCCCTTAAAACAGCTAATAATAACCCGTTACTGCAACCAATAACACACCCTAGCAACGATCAACAACTCCTAAAACGGTCAGTAACAACCCTTATCAACTGGCAATAACAACATTTAGAATCAATGAACAATATTCCCTAGAAGCGATCAATAATAACCCCTATCAACAATCAATATCAATATGTAATTATGTTATGCTCTTGGCCAGATGTAATGTGGTTAAATAAGTTGATCTTTATTCTTAATAAAAGTAGGTGTTTCGGGTTTCAATCGTGTGCAAAACTACGAATCTTGCCGACAACGAATTTATGATTTTATGACCTTATTAGTAAAAAATACGACTACCTCATAGAATCTACTAATTACAAGTGTTAATCTATTATGGTTATTTATATCAACGCCTCCATTCCATACGTCGTGTTTGGACGCTGTATAATTTTAGGTCCTGTGTATAAGCATATGCTTATACACAGGACCTGAAGTTATACAGCGACCAAACGCGACGTGGAGCGGTATGAAATGGAGGCGTCGACATCTATTATAGGATATGTTTTATTTATAGCAGAATATTTTTATAATTTTAATACACATTTTCTATAGATGAAGTTATTATAGTTGTTGTTATGAAACTTGGTCTTTCTGCATGTGACGCTACATGACTGACCAAGCCTTACATGTATATGAACTTTGGCTTGTAAGGGGAACTGCACTTTTTATAGTACCTACTTTGGTTGAATTAATACTCCAGTAACGCATGGTTTCTAAAACAAGCATAAAATGTTGGCCCACAAATTTTGTATTTTATAATACACAACCGGGGCCATTGGTACATCCAAATTTAAAAACAATCTAAGATTCTAAGTTGTGCAATTACATAATACCTAAGTTTTTTAATTGACTGCAACAATTTTAATCATATACACTGAATTCTAATGTTATGACGAGCTCGCTTTATTTTAACACTGGTTTACCTTCGTAAGCTGTATGCTTATTACTATTGTATATAAAATATATCTTTAACAGATATTAATCTTTGAAATGATGCGGTCCAGTGTCGATGGACAAAACACTTATTTGCAACAACTAAATAAAGGATTTTTTACGGTCAGTAGACAAGCAAGAAGTGAGACCAATTTATTTAATCAATAAAAATCCCTAACATGGTGAATATAGTAACCCATATAATCGCTTATTAAACTTCCTTGCAACGATGAACGGCTCACCCCTTAAAACAGCAAATAACAACACCCTATCAAGGGCCAATAACCAACCTTAGCAACGATCAAAAACAACCCCTAACATCTGACTATAATATACTTCAGAATCGATCAAGAAGAAGCCCTAACAACAGCTAATAACAGCGTTTAGCAACAATCAACGATATTACCTACAACAACCCATTAGCAACACTTTGAATTTGTCAATAATAACCCAGAGCAACGCTCCATAACAACCCTTAGCAACCATCAACAAGAAACTCTTAAAATGGTCAGTAACATCCCTTATAAGCGGTCAGTAACAAAACTTCAATTACATCAACGGTCAACAACAACCCCTCGGAACAGTCAACGTCAGAATCGGTTAAGAAAAACCTGTAACATCCATTGATAAGAATCCCTAGCAATGGCCAATAACAACCCTTTACGAAGATAACCACTTATCCCTATACTAAAGAAAATGTTTGAAAAAAAATTAATTTGTGTATTAAGTAGGTTTTACACTATAATCGCGATGGTGCTAATAATCGTGAAAGTCTGTTATATCATGGATAGTTATAGATGGTAATAAAATACTTGTGTCTTATTATTAATAATTATGTAATGGCAAAAGCTGATGATTATAAAAGTCGTTGACCTATAGAAACAATTGGTAAATAGTGTCGCTGTGAAACAACTTACTGCAGCTAATTAAATAATCATTTTACAATTTTTTTTATCTAACTAAGAATATGATAAAAACAGAATAGATTAGAGCAGTAATAAATAAAAGAAAGAGGTACAACCGATGGGCTTGGCTTTTTTCGTCTCGCAGTAGAAAAAGTCAACGCGTGTAGTCCCTAAGGACGAAGGATTCGCGGAACCGATTTCAAGAAGTACGACTTCCGGGAAACGACTTCGCGGTTTTCCGCGATGGACTTAAGTAGCAAGAGAAGAGAGGAGAGTCAGGAAAAAGGAATGAGAAAGACCGCAGACAAGATGGAGATCGTAGACAGATCAGTGGCCACCTATCACGCGACGATACTGAATTTGTAGCCTCCATTTTCTGAAACCTCTTTGCTCTGTCGATTAGTTGCTTAATCGATTTTCCAAGAACTAGAGTTCGATACCAACTACCATCGTCTTTTATTATTTATTAAAGTACAGTCCATGACTCTCTTTAGTACAAAGAAGTTTTTGAAAAAAGCAGATTTTAAGATATTTTATTTCTTCTTCATTTTTTAGAGGAGTTTATTCGATCACACTTCTCTATCTTACATAGAAAAATTTTTGTGTTATTTCAATTTTTATGTTCATTTTTTAAATACTTTAGAAAACGTTAAGAAAACGTTTTCAGACATTCAAAAAAGGAAACATGTTTTAATACTAGTCTAGAACAGATCAGGTTGTATAAGCTAATTTATTGGAATCAAAAGAACCTGCTTTTCGCAGTTGACTAATTTACACCCAGGAGCAATTTCCTGCAAAAAACAACATTTGCCTTGTTGGAAAACGGCGGCAAGTTAGCTTAACGAGATGGGACAAACAAGGACGTGAAAATCGGTATAGTTAGCGCCGAGGAGCGAACGCAAGGTCGTAAATTGTTCCTTCCGTAAGGCAATGAGTGAAAGTGAAATTAAAAGAAAAAAAACGTTAAGTCCGGCCAGCCCACGGGGTCTCTTTCCATCGCTATGGGTAATATTTCCTTGGGGAAGTTCGGCGCAGTGCCGGGTTATGTGTGTGCTGGCGCCATGGCTGAGAGCGCTGACAGCCTCGGTTAAAGAAGGGAGAAAAAGAGATGCATGTGAGCCGTATACTATAAGAGCGTCCAGTCCAGGCAGAGCAAAAGGACTCCCTATAGGTGGCCCCCATGAGAAACCACGAGCCATAATGATATTGGTCCGGGATCCCTAATAACCGTTATGAAAATTAATAATCTCTGCGGTTTTTGTACTTCCACCTTCAATCTTCCCTAAACCAACGGCCATTTTCTTGACTGATTGAGTCATTCTACTCATTGTGACTCTAATCATCAACTTTCAAGATTATGTTTTGTCTATCTTACGATTTTCCAAAGATAATTTTGTCTGGGAACAATAATATGCAATATAAAACTAAGGTGTCCAAAGAACTTCATTTCATATTACTTAACTATTTCTTTGCAAATTAACTTGAGCTCTGAATGAAATTATATTAAGCTCGGAATGAAGAGACCAAGAATCCAGACTTTTAATTTGAGCATAAACTTCTTTGACGTTGAAACGGAAAATTCGCCAAGGTCGTTGGATTTGAGAGTCATTTATAATCCAGGTGCATTATTGGAGAGAGAAAGAAAGAGAGAGGAAATGAAAGGGTTCGGCATTCTTGACAAGAGCCGGAAAGGAAACAAAGGAAGGCAAAGGAAAATCTAGAGCTTCGTTGGGAAGGGACTGAGAATTTTTGAGAGCTCGCAAACCGACATGAGAACCCACGGAATGCTTTCACATAAAGACGCAACCCCATAAGACTTCATCCCCCTTGATGTGGAGCGTTTCTCCCCAGAAGTGAGTCTGCGTGTGTATAGAGATTCGTGCGTTACTCGGAATCGATCCTATCCTCCTTGGTCCCCGTATCAAAGTGTTGTTCGTGCGTAAATGCCACCCCTACGATCAGTTCTAGCTTCTGTTTCTTTCCGCTGGTCTTCTGTTTCACTCGGCGTGTCCTACACTACTCACTTTTCCCTTTCTTTTCTTTGGATGTCATCCTGCTTCGATCGTGCTGGTTAAAAGGATAAGTAACTAATTCCCACGGGAAGTCGAAAACAAATACTTGAGGAAATGAGGAAAATCGGAGCAATCGAGGCAATGAATCTGCGGTTTGAATTATATTATAGGATTGAATATTGGCTCAATTTTATTTTATAATTTTATTTTTGGTTGATTGCAATTGGACATCGAGAGATTTTTCAAACTCCTAGAAACTACTAAAAGTGACCTTATAGTTAGAAACATACCATGGAAATTACATATTACTAAACTCACAGCACTTAACAATCATACCGGGTACAGTTCTGAATAGGTGAATTCTCCTTTTTGCGTTTATCTCAGTCAATACAAAAAATTACCAAAATTTTTTAAACAAAAGTTGTATATCTCATTGAGATACAAATTTTTTGTTGCATGCATTTTTTTCCACGAGCGATAGTTTCCACGAAAATTAGTGATACATCTAAGCGTCACTCCTGTGACTAGTCACATATATATAATCCTGGTCAAACACTTATCCTTTTCGAACATTTCGTGGGAGGCGGGAAGGCACCCGTGTGAATGATCACAGATATAATGTTGGTCAAACACTTACTCGTTTCGAACATCTCGTGGGGGCGAGAAGCCACCCCTGTGACTTGTCACAGAAATAATGTTTTTCAAGCTCATAACGTATTCCAGCATCTCAGGGGGGGGAGGCACTCCTGTGAATTATCACAGATATAATTTGGGTCAAACACTTACCCTTTTCGAATATTTCGTGGGGGTGGAAAGGTACCCCTGTGATTTGTCGCAGAAATAATTTTGATCAAACTCAATTCCCTTTCCAACGTCTCATGGAAGGAAAGGCACCCCTGTGACTAGTTACAGACATAATGTTGGTCAAACCCCTATCCTTTTCCAACGTCTCATGGGAGCGGGAAGGCACCCCTGTTTATGATCACGGATATAATGTTGGTCAAACCTATACCCCTTTTCAACGTCTCGTGGGGGGCAGGAAGGCTTTCGTGTGACTAGTCACAGACATAAAGTTGGTCAAACCCGCACCCTTTCTGAACGTCTCATTGCACCGAAATCTGTTACATTTCACCAGATGTATCGCTAAATTTCACGGAAACTATTGATTACGGAAAAAATGCATGGAACAACAAAATTGTATTTCGATGAGATCTGCCACTTTTGTTTGAAAAATTGTGCCAAATTTTCCGTATTTGCACAAATAAACGTAAAAAGCCGTGATTCTTATGGGTTTTTTCATGGTTTCACCATGAAAATCGCCTAGTTGCCAATTTTCACTACCATATTATTCGTGATCAGCGCGTCAAAATACATGAGTATATGGAGATTGAAGGAGATCGGAGAATTCACCTATTCGGAACTTCATCCTCTTCTAACAAATAGTAATAACAACCCAATCAGCAACTACTACTAACAACCCCTTGAGCAAGGAAAAATCTAATGGACCGTGACAGTCCCATTCTCTGACCCAAATATGGTCGATAATAACATCTTTTAGCAGTATCGAACAATTACATCCTTCAGAAATGGATGGTAACAACACCCATATAAGCAAATCAAAACAACGCTATTAGCAACGATCAATACTACTTACAGCAACAGGCAATTACGAGTAACTAGTAGCCAAATATCAATCCCTAGTAACTTTCAACCATATCCCCTGGGAAAACCCGATAACAACTCTCCCAAACAACGAATGATCGTTGTTCTCTATATCAACAGCCATTATCAATCATCCCTAGCAATTACCAACAGACATATCCTTCAATAAAGGCCAATCAAAAGCCCCCTGATTTCAAGCAATAACAACTACCTGCACCAAGGAACTAACCTTCTTCCCATAATAATCGGCAATACCGATTTTCCGGCCTGTATCAACGCTCAAGTGCAAGTAAGAATAAAAACAACATAATTACTGCTAATAAAAATCTCTTCAGCAAGGATCAATAACAACATTTTATGAATAAACGGTAACTTGAAATTAACGTAGTAACAATTTATAGCAACACATTCTAGCAAGAGCCCATTGCCCAAGACTATCCAGAACAGCAAAGAGCAATGAAGAACACACTTAATAATATCAAATAACAAACCACCTTTCAATTGACTCTAACAAGCTAGAACAAAACCCATATATCATCTACCAATCTTTCTAGCAATGGCTTACAACAATCCTCAATAGCAACGGACCATTATCAACTAAAAAATTCCTATAATTACCCCCATAGAAATAACCGATAACAAACTTATCAGCAATCCCTATAATAATCATATCCTCCAGAATGATCCTTTAATTGACTATAGTAACCACCTCCATTCTAGGAATGATAAATAATTTGGTTTACGAGTATCAACTCATAAAACAGTCCTACTAATAACAACAAGTGAAAAACCTCATCGATAGATAATAATAATCTATTCAGCTAAGATGAAATAATTCGTCTAAAGCTCAATAAAGATAATAATATTCTATCAACACTTTTAACAAAAACCTTCTTTCTAAATGCTTCTATACGTAAGATATTATTCACGCATTTTTTTTTACAAATTAAAAAAGAAAAGCCTTCCATCTGACAAAATTATCTTGTATTTGAATAATCAAGAAAATATATCTTTCAGGCAAAACGCATTGAGACAACCAAAATATTAACGGTGATATTCTAGATCGTATCGTTTCATATCTGCACCCACCTAAAAAATTCTTTTAAAACAAATTTTGTAATATTTACGTATGTCTTCAATTCCTCAGGAATTTGTTTTCAAAGAGAAATCATTTTTGATTATAATCACAAATGCTGCATACTTGATAGATACTTGGCGACTATTTATTTTTTTAAGGAACATTTGTTAAGGGAACAATTTTGTTTCATATTTGTATTTCGTAGTTCAAGTCAGATTCATTAGCACTAAAACAAGAGCTTCTGTAGCATTTTGACACCATGCATGTTTCATATTCCTGTAACTCCCGTGTAGGAACAATATATCTCTGGAAAATTGTTTTATCCTGCTCTAATTTATATTTTTATCATTCATTCATTAAATTACGTCACGTTTTTTTGGACTTTTTCTTATTTTTCTATAAAAGTTCTCAATTTTTTCCTCGAAATTCGGCGAGTGAGTAGTGGAAGACTTTTTCTTCAACTTGCCCCCAACATCAAACTCAAAAATCTATTCCTAGTAGTCGAATGATAGACGTTTATGTATCAACGGAACCACAAAAAGATTTTTGTGGACACCCATATTTCAGTACATATTGTTTTGTATATTACACATGAATTTGAATATAAGTAATGGAAATTGTACCTTTTAGGATAAATTTTAAAACCATTAAGCAAACATTTCAAAATAGTTTATTATATATATATCCTATCGGACTGTAAACTTTGCCTTGAGCATGTGTGAACATGCAACAAAGGCATTTTTCAGGTACTTAATGTTATTTTATTGTGATTGGCGATGATAAAATCAATTTTTTACCATGGATCATGTAATGAGACACTAAAAGAAAGATTCGTGCCGATTTTTTGTTTACAATACAATCAATAGGTTTGATAGATTATCCCTTAGACACAGAAGTGCCCTGTCAGCAGATAATTACCTGTATATTTCAAGAGCATCACCAATGAATCAAGATGAATTCATTTCGTTTTAATACCTTACGTAAGTGACATTGTCGTTTACGTCGGCTTTATCATTGCCAGGTATAAGAAAATAGAATGAAATCGCAAAGTCACTTACGTATGTTTTTCCTTAGTACGACTGAATACTCATATTCTAAATTCTATATTATATACATTTCAATCAATAATATATCTGCTTTTCAATTAGGATTATTATTCATTCAATAGTATAATTTAATGAAAATGTAGCATTTACTTCTTATATCAGTGATAACTAAAGAAGTACTGATATGAAATTAAAATTAATTCTAAATGATCAAACCTCAATATCAATACGCGAAAAACATAAATTTTTTGGATTATAATTTAAGACCTAAATCGAAAATTATTCACATATATTCTCACTCAGTTTGCCTACTTATAAGAAGTGTTTTCCCATCTCAAATGTACGTCTGTCACGCTCGGGTTGCAGAAACTTCTCTGGAAAACCCTTGGGCGAATCCCTAACAAAAGTTTCACAGTTGAGAGAGCGGCTACAAAAGACGTAAAAGAGCAAGGTAACAATTTAATGCCAAATGCGGATGTGACTAATTTTCTGGATTGTCCACAGAAACTTCCATTTAAATCTTCTTCGTGTCCAGTTCCATCTTTTCCTAAGGTAGGAATTCTCACTCAAATATCATAAAATAAATGCATTATAAAACAATTTTGATACTCTGAAATATTTATTTCCTACTGAATTCGTACTCGTTGCAAATAATTTTCTTGAATTAAAATTTCTTTTTATAATTTACTTTCTCATTTTCGATTTCACTTTCATCGTGTTAAAGAATAACTCAAAAAGGAATTAATTTAATTGATTACAAGTCTGAATAATGTATCAATATCAATTTTTCTACTACCTGGAACCTCATTCCTTCCTGCATGGCTAGATCAAATAATGACCGAATGACAGGCTGCTTTATTCCAAGTTCGATCAAAAAAAAATTGTGTCAGTAATTGGATCTACGAGTGTTTAATCGCCTTTCGTTTACCCGGCATTAACCCCGAGGCTCTACTGTATGCATGCACGCAACCATATAGTCATTTATATTACATATATTACATACTGCTGAGATATGTAAGTATCTGCATTAGTGTGGAATCTGTCCGAGCTAATATCCTCTCTTAGAAGTAATATTGCTGTATTACTAACAAGACTTGACGTCTTATAATAATGGAAAGGCAGATTGATAATGAGAGAAAATCTCTCACCATTACACTAATTATTAACAGCAAACTCATGCTGTGAACACAAAAAAGCCTAAATAGAATTAACAGTTTTCAAATAGAAATTTCAAGTATGCGACTTGGCAAATTGAAACTAATTAGCTCAACTGAGTTAATTTCAATATGATCCTACTTTTATAATTCGTAGTGAAAGAGAGAAAGTGTAAACTTTTTTGTACTTGTTTAATAATTAAATTATTGTAACATTTTGTTAAATGTTGCACTGAAACTTTCTGAAGAAAAAAGGTTTTAAGCCCCTCTTGGTTACGGTACTGCTTGTGTGCAAGGTAATAACTTATAAGTATATTAGTGGTCTTGTAGGTAATTTTCAAATGTAATGTCCGGTGACGATTAAATCTCTGAGCGACAGCAACCTACTATTTAATCGAATTTCTATCGCTTCTTATGGCTTCTGACAAAATCAGACTACTTCAATGTGATAATTTCTACAATTTCGAAAAACCGTACTGTTGATGATGTGTAATTATATTTTTTGTTTGCATGCTACACTTCGTGTTCAAAACTTCAATTTTTGGTGTTCCTATTGTAGGTCAAGACATCCTTCGTAGAAACGGTAAAAAATGATTTCTTAAATTTGCTATAAGTGACTTCAGAAAAAATATTTTGAACATGCGATTTGCAATTCTTAAAGAAGAACTTAAAGTGTACTTAGGTTTTGGCAGAAATTTGTCAAAGAAACTTTTCAAAATGTCTTTTGATAAACCAAATAGGATATGCTACGTGTTTAAAAATCTTTGCATAAACTTAAACATGTATTTTTTGGCTTGAAAGAACATATTTTGAAAAGTTTCTTTGGCAACTCATTAAAAAGGAAAAAATCTAAATACAATAACATAAATTCAAATATATATATATTATTTATTTAATTATTATTATGAAAGAATATCCTGTAAATAGACTGGGGGGTCGGGCTACAATCCACGTCGATACACGTTCCCCTAGGTTTGCGAAAAATATGTTTGGAACCTTGCCAATTTAAAAAAAATTGTAATTAAGATTTTCAGATTTATAAGAGAAGTAAAAGTGATAATGTTGCTTGAAAACAACACAGTTTAACCAGCTCAATATTAAATTTCATTGAAAAATACATTTAAAAAATGATACAGCCGTCAATGCATCTCTAAAAAGGTTTTCCGATAAGAAATGCATAATGGGGTGGGTCGAAAATAATAAATTCTGGGATTCGAAATCGTTGGAACGGAAAAAATTAGCATATTGGGATCCTAAAAAAGTAAATAATTAATCTGAAATCGATAGCCATACAGCTTGGCTACCCGCGCTTAAAAAAATTGTTTAAAAATTTCTGTTTTGCTGAGTTTTTAAATTTTCTTCAGTTTTAATTTTTTTTACATATCTGAAGGTCAAAAAAGTCTTTCCAATTTTTTGCAGATTTTACTGAATTATTTTCTAAGAGATAATTCCTATTCAATTCGTTCCTCTTTTTTCGGAAAAAAAATCTAAGCACCTTTGTAAATTCGTGAAGAATTTTTTAAATTTTGATTATGGTATTTAATGAAAATATCTTTTTAACTAGCGGTTAAATACTTCTGATCATATGTAGATTTTGTCAGCATACAAATACACACTAGAAAAAAAAATCGACAAGATCCAGGAGTCGAAAGTAAAAATACAGCGAATTGTTTTAATGCTGATTTTGGTATTATTTGAAATTATTTTAATAAATTGTGGTTTAAATTTTTCTGCGCATGTGTGGGCCTTTTTAACATAGAAATACAAAAGAAAAAATTGTAAGAAATACCAAACTCCAAACTTTGAAAATTTACTGTAATTTCAATTTCGATACCTCTGTCTTGCCGACTTTTTTAGTGTATTTTTGTGCTAAAAGATCCCACACATACGCATAAAAAATTGTCACCCACAAAATATGAAGACAATTTTATTATCGCTCCTTTTGGCCTCCTTGATTTTGAAGACCAATAATATCTATATTTTGATAAAATATGTCCACGTGGACAGAGTAGGGGAAGCGGGTTGATTGTCAAAATTCCACCGCTGTCCACGAGGTGGGGGGGGGGGTCAAAACTGGTGAAAAATTGTCCACATGGTATATGAATGGCCTCTAAACATGGGATATAGCGACATAGCGAAATTTATTTCTTAATGCACGTCTACATGCCAAAACATTCAACTGATATAAAAGAGACAATACTATATATAGAAAATTTTATTTTGTAATGCATATCTATATTTCAAGAAGTTCTATTTGAACCATCCCTGAAATATCAGAGCAAAGGTAAAGTTTCCAGAATTGTGGTCTAAAAAACGAAATTTCCTCATTTTTTAAATATTTTTCAAACACCGATAACAAAAAACGACACTTTACATACAAAAATTTATTTTTTAATCTACATTGACATGCCAAATGCTTAAATTTGAGTCATCTTCGAAGACATCCGATCTAAAAGAAAAGATTTCAGCATAGTAGTCTGAAAAATAAAATTTTCTCATTTTCCAATTCTTGATAACAAAAAAACAACAAGATGCAAACAACAACTATGCCAAGATCTTTAATTTCAGCCATCTGCGAAGAGAGTTGCACCACTAAACAAGATTTCAGCATATGACTGAAAAACCGAAATCTCCTCATTTTTCTAGTTTTTTAACTCCTGATAATAAAGAAGCACTACTCTGAAACAACAAATTTCACTCTTCAATGCACATCCGAATATTAATATCTTCAATTTAGGCCATCTTTGAAAACAATCAGACTATAGAAAAGCTTCCACCATATAATAATGTTCTAAAAACGAAATTTCCAAATTTTTCTAATTTTTCAACCTCTGACCACAAGCAAAACCTGAAAAAATGAAATTTCCTCTTTTTTCTAATTTCTTAACTCCTGATAACAGAAGACCACTACCCTGAAATTGGAAACTTTATCCTTCAATGCACATCCAAAAATCAAGACCTTCAATTTGAGCCAACCTTGAAAAAAATCATACTAATAGAAAAGCTTGAAGCATACAGTGGTCTAAAAAAAAATCACTTTTTTATTATTTTTTAACCTCTGATAACAAAAAACCATCACTATTATTATTATTATACCATTAAGCCATTTCCCTTTCGGGGTAGGCGTGACTTGCTCGGTTGGAAAATAGTATTGGGTATATGGGTCCGGTGTATTGGTATAGAGTATATAGGTACAAGTTAGATAGGTATATAGGTGTAAAGTAGATAGTATATAGGTGTTAGGTATATATGTTTTAGATTGATCTGGAATTCTCGTGTCCTTTTTTCAAATGACACGTTTATTCCGCAACACTGCTCCGACCCAGGTTGCTGATCAATCTCTCTAGCGATCACCCCAAGTGAAGAGCCTCACAAAATTGTTATATATGGTTCCCCACTTGGGCCCATTAGAATCCAAGGTCTTTGTTTCAGGCTTCATTCATTCTATTGTCACTCTGTTTACAAACTATTTGTCGCCACACTTTTCTGTCCTGGCATACTACTCTAGCTTCCTTCACGTCCATGCATTTTTTCATGCAAGCTCTTGTGTTTTTATGGCTTCTTACGTCTCTTCGGATTAATGTCTCATTTACCGATTCTAACCATTCTTTCGGCGGTCTACCTCTAGGCATTCTGCCATTTACTTTACCTTTGTACACTTGTTTGGTCAGTCACTCATAACATAGCGAATTTAATCATTTATCTAATTTTTTACCCGCTGATAACGAAAAAGCAATACTACGATATAGCATATTTTATTGGTTATGTTCACAGAAAAAACTGGGGGTACGCAGTATTTGCCTCGTAATAGTCAGCTGATTACTCCCAAATGACGTAAAATTTCCGTGGTTACAGGCTTGTAACGTACTGCTTCTAGCGGAGGCCGCTGGAGATATCTTCGATTCACCACGGTGAGTTTACCCCAGTCGCAGTTACCCTGCTGGCGATTACCCTACTTCGCACATTACCTACAAAATTTCTTACTTCCAATTTTTTGTGTTCATCTATATGCCAAAACCTTCAATTTGAATCATCCGCGATAACAGTCCGATGCATAGGAAAACGTCCAGCATATAATAGTGTTCTAAATTCAAAGAAACAAAATTTGCTCATTTTTCTAATTTTTAAAGCTTTGATTACAAAAAACCATCACTATCATTGTTAATGTCAAGAGCTTTAATTTCAGTCATCTTTGAAAGACAATCAAACTAAAAACAAATGATTTCACCATAGTGATCTAAAAAAACGAAGTTTCATCTTTTTTTTCTAATTTTTGAACCTCTTACAATAAAAAAAACACCACTATAAAATATAATATTTTATTTTCACATGAATATCTTCATGCCAAGCCCTTGGATTTCAGCCATTTTTGAAAACGATCGAAGTTACTTGAAGTTATACAGCGACCAAACGCGACGTAGAGCAGTATGGAATTAGAGGCCTCGATTTGTCTAGGTTATTTTACCCACTGATAACAAATAAGCAATACTTTGAAATAGCAAATTTTACTTTTTAGTGCACATCTACATTGCCAAGATTTTTAATTTGATTCATCTTCGAAAGAAATCGAAAGAATAGAAAAGCTTCATAAATAAGAGAAAGTAATCAGAATAACATAGCAAATTTCATTTTTGATTGTACATTTATCAATTTGTATACACTCTAAGAAAAAATCTATTAACAGTGAAATTACGTTCCTTTCAGAATGCGTCCTTTAAAATTAAGCAGATTTCTTTTGTCCGTCAATAGAATCGTTTCACTGTTCAAAGACTTATCCGTTAAATGCAAAACGAAACAAGTTTTACTGATAAACGATTTCTTTTGACTTTGAAAATAATTCCTTTAACTAAGGTACTACTTTAACTATTAAAGGATTTCATTTGTTGGCTATCGGAGAAAGTGCGCCTGCGCAAGAGTGAATTTTTGCACTGCACGATTTTTTTATTAATTGATAAAGTGAGTGGAAAAACGAGCGAAATGATGTCGAAAATGGATTACTTCAAAAAATTAGGAATCCCAGATTGTGACGCAAAAACTTTGGAAGGTACGTGTACTGAAAGAACAATTTTTGATCCGCATAACCTCACTTTTCATTGAAATAAAACGCTTTTGACAATCGAAGTATAAATTTTTTTATTGTTTTTGACAATCAAAAGTTCGTAAGACGTTCCTTCTGAAATGATTTTGTAAAGCGTCTATTTTATATCGATTTTATATTGCCATTCACCAAAGTTCGGCTTTTGTACATTTGTTGCACGTAACATCATGCAATAAATTTTCTTTTAACGTTCAAATTATTCTTTCTTTTGTCCGACAATAGATTTCATTTCAAGATCAAAGAAAATCCTTTCACACTTAAAGGACAGCATTTGAAACGACAATCCTTTAACTGTGAAAGTATTTCCTCTCATGCCAATTTTGAATGGAAAATCCTTTAATAGTGAAAGGAATCGTTTGACAGTCAATAGTCTGTTCTTAGAGTGTACCATTAAGCCATTTCCCTTTCAGGGTAGGCGTGACACTACCCGATTCGGGTAGTGTTTCTAGGTGGATAGTTTTCTTGTAGTTATAAATAACTACAAGTGTGGGCTCACCACACCCACGATGTGCCAACAGCACGCAGTATTCTCGAATGGTCACCCATCCAAGTACTAACCTCGCCCAACGCTGCTTAACTTCAGTGATCTGACAAGAACTGGTTTTTTCAGCGTGGTTATTACATTTATTACATTTATTTACATTTATAAATTTAATATATATTATATCTGATATATGTTATATATTTGACGTATCCTGCTTTTACACAGCTCATTTAGACGTAAAATCATTCTATTGTATACCTTTTGTATTTATATAATAATAGTGGTGCATTCAAGTATCGATGACTTTACGTTTGTGAACTCTCAAATTTACTCTATCGTACTTCGAAAAGAACCCTTCACTAATCTCGAAAATTATCTATTGCTAACAGAAACGTGAATTAGACAGAGGAAAAAGCGATATAAAAATAAAGCAGAACAAAGCGAAAAAAATGCTATGAATTTCATCACCCACAACCCAGTTTTTCCCTAATTAGCTTGCAGGCCATTCATATAAAGGTGCATCCTTCGCGAATAATGAGTTATATTAACGTGTCATTCGTATTATGTAACTTGCAGAGAATGCTCGTTGAATTACGTGGACAGAAACTTTGCAATCACGCACGCGAGGTGGGCAACATGTGTCAATGTGGCACCAGTCAGTCAGATATTCACGTGTTGTCACTGAAATCAACCCCTTATTATTTATGCTAGGCACTCCCACCGCGAAATATGCCCACCTTCATCAATTCTCTAACTCGCAGGCATCCTTCCACTGTCTATTATAATTCCTAGCTTGGAAGTAAATAATATAACCAGTAGCCACTTTGCCTTCGCATTGTGAAACCTTCACCAGCATTTCATCGGCCTTTTCGACGCGTGTCATTAATTTACGTTTCATCGTTACCGCCGTATAAAGCACTTCGCATTGAGCGGCCATACATTAAGCTACACGATACGGATGCTCTAAGTAAAGAAACTGATGTTCATAAAAGTACCTCGAAGTATACAGAAAGTCGTGTAAGGGAGAGCAGAATGAAACATACCACATTCATCATTAGCCATTTTTATAAGTATTCGACTTCTTCTTTCATTGTTCTTGAGAACAAATTACATGGTGTAATGTGCAATTTTTAATTGAGATAGAATCGGGAAAAAATGTTAGACTTTTTCTGAGAAAGATATTTGCATATTTTATTGCACTTTCAAGTTATCGGTGTCTGATCAAGAAAGGTTTCTTTATATTTAAACATGTGACATAATTTTCATAAAATTATTTGACTATTTGATCCAGGTCTTCAATTTTTTTTACATTTATTTAACAATCAATCACTTGAATATGAATATTCGTGATAATGAATCGTCGCCAAGTACAAAAAAACTACCAAGAACCCTTATCTGAAATGATCACATACTTTTGACCTTTCTGTGGATTGTCGGCGCAATTCTCCACCGATTTCAGTGAGACTTGGCAGCTGACTGACCAGCCATTAAAAAATAAGTTTATACTTGATTTTATGTTGATGCCGTAGAAACTGTAAAATTAAAACAAGAACAAAAAAAACATGCAAACAGCCAATTTGCGACCTGTGTTCACCCCTACATCCTAATCTATCGGACCAATTGGAAACCAATTTTAACGAGAAGTCAGTAGCGACAGATTCTCGATACATTTTACAAGAAAATTTGATATTTCGAATACTTTTTAAAATTGTACGTATTACATGTAAACAATTAAAATTGAGAGATAGCATAAATGGTTAAATTTTAAAACGAAGTGCCTCGTCGTCCCGAAATTCGGAATGACAATAGTCCAATATTTTTCATAAGCTTGGCTAGTCGTCCCGAATGTTCAGGACGACTAGTCCATTCCCTTTACCAACTCCACCAATTTTTCGGGACGACAAGACACAGCCATTTTAAAAACTATTTGAGATATCAAAAATTCTTATAATATATATAGACAATATATGTAAATCGGTTAGATATATTAGGTTCAGGTAAAAAGATTACATTCTTCACAATAATTCAACAATAATGCAGTTTTTATCCAAACTTTCTGACCAATATTTGACCTAGAAATGTATGGCAACATGTTCTCCATATATACATTTCAGAAAAATACGATATTCTTATTAATTTAAAACCATTTGTGTTTTTAGGAAAAAAAGTAAATAATCTTATAGAAAATTCGGTTAATCTCGGTAAACCTAACCACCCTTTCCATTTTAAATTGAAATTCAAAAATCCAATCCAAACTTTTATTTAATTCACATGCAATGCCAACAAAACATTCACGATGCAAAAAATTCTGCCCAGTAAAACTACATGAATTTTTTAACTCAAAGTTGGCCAAGTAATTTGGGGAAAAAATTGATAATAAAATATATTAAAAACCTTTTTCTTATAAAGTACCTTAGAGAAATTTCGTAAATAAGATTTAAAAAGACATAATAGATATTACAAACTGAGCAGGATTGAATTTTATAAGTATAATATAATTCCGCCAAGTTGTATAATGTCTATAATGGCTCTTTCAATTTTATTTAAAAAATTTCTATAAGGTACTTCATCAAGAAAAGTTTCATAATATATTTAATTCTGAATATTTTTTCTCAAATTACTTGGACAAGTTTGATTTAAAAAATGCAGTTATTTGGTTAAAACATTTACAATTTTACATAATTGTGTGAGAATTCTTTTTTATATAAAATTAGGCCGTGGCTAAGTATAAAAAAATTTCAGTATAAATAGCCGGATTTTTTCACTTGGAGAGGGAACTATTTGTTCTGAAATTCAGTAAAATAAATAGAAAATGGCGTACTTATTCTGTACTGACTAAATTTGACTCACTGAAAGATGGTTAATTGATTTTAATCAATAAAAGTTTTCACAAATTATTCAAGGAATTAAACTGATTAGAGGAAAATGAAACTGTTATTTTTTAGTAAAAATAGATTATAGTTTATTCCTAAATTATAGAGGTTTTAAAATATGGGGCCACTCGGTTTTTAAATTCAAATCTAGAATTATTTGCACCATGGAAAAAAATTGATTAATCAGATCAAAATTGTGTAGCTTCCAAAATCAAAAGGAATGTCAGTTAGAAACACTTAGAATGTGTACAAAAATCGAAAATTTTTAAAATTCAGAGGAATCTCAATTCGAAAATCATATAGGAAATATCTAATTTTTTAATTTCAGGAGTAAAACATTTACTTTATTCAAAACTTTTTCTAAAATTGCACATTTTTTATTTCCGCAGTTTGACAATACCGATTTCTTAGCATTTGAGGCTTTCAATTTTCAAAACCTTCCCCATATTCAAAATCCCTAGAAAGTAAACATTTTTTCACCAAAATCTTTAATTAATTTTGATTAATAAAATTTGACACGAAAATCTGAAAGAAATACTTCAAATTATTTCTATTTGAAGCATTAAATTTTTGAGAAGATTGGTTGCGAAATTCAAATTTTTTATGAAAATTAAAACAACACTGATCTGTGATTTGCTAATACTACGAATACATGAATAAATATTTCTAACAACTTGACCTTCGAAAATTGATTAGTGAAAGATGGGTTAAAACACTTTACTTTTTGTCAAGGGCTCATCAGAATTTTTCGATCGATACGGGCGACAGAAGAGAGATTAGTGATATTGTATAATGATTTCTGCGAACTCTTCAGCAGCTGCGCCATTTCCATCGACCGCCATCGCGATTCTCTCTTATACCAGGTTCGATGGATCGTGTTTTTTCTATTAACAGTCAATTAGTGCTCTGGTACACGCCTCGACGTTCGTCCAAAATTTTTATCGCTGATTTAAACGAACATTCAGAAAAAAATTTACACATTCAGAAAAAAAATTAACACATTCAGATGATGTACACCTGCTTAAATCGGAGGAAAAATAGAGTCGTCTGTCTTCTGAGATAATTCAGTGACATTTGATTATACCTGCAATTTTTATTTTTATCCTACAAATCACATAAATAATTTCTCAAATATATTCACTGCTTAGATTTTATTAATTTTTCAATTTATAAATATGTATAAGCGAATTTTGTCGAAATATAAAAAAAAAATTAAACACTTTTAGAAGTGTTTAATCCAAATTTCACAAAACACATCATTTCACTTTGACACTTGAATTTATTTTGAAAAGAACAGCACACAAAAATAAATTTGAAGAAGCAAACGTCGCCGTATAGATTCAAAGTTGAACTGGACCAGAAATTACGTTCGGTGGAGTGGCTTAAAAAATTCTGTCTATTTATGAACTGAAAAAGATTCTCGAGTATGATATATTTTCATGCGTATGACGTTTTTCAGTTGCGAACGAATGGTGGGGTGTTTTCGGGAATACTGGTGGGGGAAAGTGGAACGCTGTTATTGGTGCTCATCATAGGGGTGGTTTTTACTCAAACTAGTTGGAAGAATAGAATAGTCGAACACAAAACACGCCCGACCCTGTTAAGGTAGAAGCACCCTTAGAAAAAAAATCATCGCCCATAATAGAAACGGTCCCCTTAAAGCATCCATTGGGAATTTTCGAAATATCTCGTTCGACCCATTGTCGTTGAAGAATGGCCGGAATTTTTAAGTTTCCTCCATTTTTCTTCACGCGAGGGATCGAATTTCAAGGATTTGCGGAGTTCGGACCTTTTTTATTCAATCGCGTTTCCCAGATGCAGAAAATTTAGTAGTTTTTGTAGAATGTATTATTGTATTGTACTTAGAGATTCTTCAAACGGAAAATAATATGTTGAAAATGTTTTTGAGTCCTGTTTCTGAAAATTTTGATTTTGTGTATAAATAAGGAAAAAAAAAAGAAATATTTCTTTCGTTACGAATTGAATATTTATGTACTTAATCTTTGCAATTTGTAGTTTTTAAATTAGAAAATAATTATATTTAATTGCATTCAAATTTTGAGGTAGCAAAATGAAATGAAATCCAAATTTTAAAGGTTTACAATTTTTATTTAATATTTTTTTTCAATTTAAAGAGAGATTTTTTTAGAAGGTAATCATACTTAAACCTTAGATAACTTACTTTAATTTAATCATCTTTTGATTTAGAATGTAATTACTTAATGTCAATAATTAATTATTTATTACTGAGGTATTTAATTCGAATTAATAGAGTTTTGAACATTGGAATCAAAATTGTATCAGTATTCTACTCAATATTCTAATTTTGAAGATTTGAAAAAACAGGAATCCAAACTTTATTTTTAATTCTTGAACTTTCCTAATTTTTAATTAATAAATACTTCAAATTCAGTCCATCAGACGAGAAGTTTTAAGGACGTTTATTTCAAGCATTTCAAACAATTTTTAACACAATAAAAACAGTTTTACTAAAAAAAGCTTTGAAAAAAAGAGAATAACATTTAGAATACGTAGGTATGAACAAAAATTAGACGCTTGGCCGTGAAATGTGGCCACGCAAAACTGGATTCACATAAAAGTCCAAAGCGAAGTTGACATCAGTAAAGTTTCAAATGCTAACCCCTTAATTTCTTGTTTTTGGTAAAAAATTACTGCCATAAATTTTCTTTTATTCTTAAAAAATTGTTTAGAGAATCCGCTAGGCTGCTTTAGTTCTGAAAATGAATTTTATTAGTATTTAATTATTTTAAATACAAACCTCAAGCTAAAAAATTCTTTCACACCTCGAAATTATTTTTTATTTATTGAATATAATTAAATTTCAATATTCATACTGAGTGACAGAAAAAGCATCTTGAATTTCCAAACACAACAAAATAAATATTTTTCTACTTTAAAGATTTCTATAGTTCATTAAAATATATTTTACCTATAATTTGCCTGAAAAAAATGTAAGCTATTTAATAAAAGTCAAATGGAATCCTTAAGCTGTAAAAAAATGTATTTTGGTGTATTTCGAAATTCAATATTCTGTTGTTGTCATCCAGTATGAATATTTTCAATTTATTTCTTATAAAGAATATTCCCTTTATATTGCAGGGAAAAAAACCTAAGCATATTATTCCTGAAAAAAAATGTTTAGGGGCCATTTCAGACCATTATTCGTAATGAAATTATAAATTTTCGTATTCTAGGCCTGATAATATCTCTAAAAATTATTTTTTTGTGTCTTAAAATTTAGGACTTATTCCTTAATAAATAAAAAATATTTCTCAGGGATGAAAGAATTTTTCAGTCTTAAATTTGTATTTTTTTAAAACTGAAAACGAAGAAAATTAATTTTCAGATCTAGAACGGCCTAGCGAAACCCCTAAATAATTTTTTAAGAAAACAAGAAAAGTTATGTCTGTATTTTGTTGCCAAAAGGAAGAAATTCAGTGGGTAGTGTTTAAGAAATTAAAAATTACACTTTTTTGGGCAGCCTAATATGCAGAACAAAAAGCCTTAATTATAAAATCATTACAAAATACTTGAAACTATTAGAAACATAAATTCGATTTCGAAATTTGACTCCAAATAGTCAGTCGCACCTAGGTGCCATGATTTTCGACTTTTCAAAATATTCCTATACAATTTCGCGTATGCACATATTTGGAGATAACTTATTTATTTAAAAAAATTTTGAGCTGAAAAGAAAAAAATTAATCATATTGTTGCTAAAAATTTTGAAACCTAGTGTTATTTTTCAATAAGGTACAATTTTACTCATGTCTCGCATATTCACATTTGAATAAAGCCACATTTTCAGGGCTATATAGAAATAACTGAACTTCGAAGCTTTACATTTTGAAAAGCATTCTTTAGAGCATCATGAATCAAAAGGTATATCTGAATTTTCTGCAGAAAAAAAAATGCATAAGTCACTCATAAGTATCATATTTATATTTTTAATTTTCTCAACTTTTTGCAACTTGCAGTTTTCTTTCGAAGAAATGTATTAATAAGTCTAGAGATATTAAAGTTTAAGTGGAAAATAGCGTGTTCCGATTAAAACAACTAAAGTCGATAACAACATCAAGGCAAATTAAAGTAGGTAAATTTATGGTAATTGTGTCTGTCTATAGCTTTGTCTTTACGTGGCTAAACTGTCTTAAGGTACACGTCACTACTTCCAATTTAGTCTTTTATTCGATGGACTTGCAAGTGCATGCGCCACAGGGGAACTTTCAGGTATAAGAGTAAGCATGAGTGAGCTTTCATATACCAATATTACTCTTAAGATGTATACATATAGCGTGCCACATGCAGATATAGATATATGTATTTATTAGTCCCATTATAGAACGCAAAAACTAGTCTATTGTGTGTGATGAAAGTTGTACACTATCGATTATTCAGATATTTTTTATTTTATTATTATTTTTTTTTTTTTTATCCTCACGCAATGTTTCTTTTGAAGAAAACTTCCATATCAGTCCAAATTCTTTATCAATAAAAACTGTCACAATTTGTGACATAATTTTGAATAACTGCAACATCACATATATATATATATATATATATATATATATATTCAGAAAAGTCTTTTTACACTTTTGAAATCACAATTTTTTAAACTTCAAATCAAATTTGGATTTAGCGAGACCAAAAACATAAAGATGAACTATGTTATCAAGTACGCAATAATTTCTCGAATTTTGAACTTCGAAATTCGATCCACCAGTTTTAAAACCTGATATCAGATTTGTTTTCAGAGCGAGATTCAGAGACCCTAAAACCCTGAAGATTATTATTGTTAGTAAATTCCAAATATATTTTTGAATTTTTGCATGTTCCAGAGTATTTCGCAATATTCTGAATTCTTTGAAAACATTCCACAACATTATAGAAAATTTTATAATATTCCAGAATATCCTAGAAAATTTCAGTATAATCTAGAACATTCCAAAAATCCAAAATCTTCATGAACATTCTAGAAAAGGGCATTCCAGATCATTTCATAATGCTTTATAAAAGTCCAGAATAACCTAGAAGTTTTACAGAATTTTACAAAAAATAAGGTTTAATAGAATTCAAGTGTGCCAGTACAGAACTAGATAACCAACAAAATGGGAATTTTTCAAACATTCTATAAAATCGAAATAACTATTTAAAAATTACACAAAAGTCCACTTCTAAGCTGAAGTGCTGCTGAATTGATGCCAAAAAATATTTTGATTAAAATAAGATATCCGCGTTTTATGAAACGGATCTGCAAGTTAACAGTCTGAAAGTTACACTAACCTAAAATTGCAGTAGGCTCGGCTGCGGATTGCAATACAAAACTATCTTTTCAGCTAAAAAACAAATAAAAACATGCTTCCGAGACATTAAGTTTCTGAAGATGAGTAAACAAAATTTGATGTGGAAAAGTCAGCCAATTCCGAGAAAATCGACGAAGAATTTTAAGATTAAAATTGCATAGGTTTTCAAAATCGGCTTCAAATAGCGATTCAAAATGTCATTTTTAATTTTCTGTAAAAATTAAGACTTACTTTCGATATATAAAGATGACGAATAAGAATAAAAAAGGTTTTGCGCAACAAAATTTTTCTGTTCCGATGACAGACATTTTGTTGCTGAAAATCCGAAAAAAAAAGAAAATAGGTATATATTCTTTTCAATAAATGATAATAATTTTGAGAAATATCAATGCTGGAAGGTTGAAAAAAAATATGATTGCGTCAAAATTTCAACAAAATTTCAAATAAAATGTTATTATTTTTGCTTTAATTATTGTCTCAAAAAATGATATTTCAAAAAAATTCGTTTATTGCAATGTGTATCTGATTTTTAAAGAATTTTTTAATGCAATAAACCCACTTTCGACAAAAATGTTGATTATCTAGCCAACCTTTAATTGTAAACCATTTTGGAAAAAGTCTAGAATATTCCGGAGTACCTCGGAAGATTCCAGATTCTTTGAAAACAGTACGGCATGTTTTAATCCACAATATACCAAACCTTTTTTGAAGTTAATCCACACGCTAGAATTTTGTAGAACATTTCAAAACATTACATAATTGACTAGAAATTTCTAAACCATTCCCCAATATTATAGAGAAGTCTAAAATATTCTATAATATTCTAGAACATATACTAGATGTTCTAAAAAATTTCAGAATTCTAGAAATATCTAGATTATTCCTAAACACTCCACAACATACTAACGCTTTCAAGAATATTATAGAATTTTCATAGAGTTTATTAATTATTTCGTAAAAAGGAGTTTTACGATTTACTTAAACATTCTATGGTTATGGCGAATACTCAGCGATTATGCTGATTTGATAAGTTTTCCTCATAACACTCGCAACTTCAGTTAGCTAGTCAAATATATAAAAAGAAATATAAGACTGAAGGAAAAAATTCAGGCAATAGAATTGAATTGCTTATTTACTTAATTGAAAAATTAAATCAGACTTTCATAACCTCTTAAAGTTGTCTTTCATTAACCAGCGAAAACTGGGCTGGCCATTATTCGGTCAGCTAAACTGCTAAAATAACCGACTACTGAATACTGAATACGGATTACTGAATTAAAAAAATATATTATTCTCAATATATACTATTTAGAAAATTTAAATATAAATATCTGTCGAATACAGAAATTAGACAATAACATCGAAAAACAAATGCTTCTAAAAATATTGTTTATCCTCCTAATAATTTTCTCCATTTTATAAGATTTCTAAAGATATATCGCTTGATCTAGCGATGAATAGGTGTTTTTCCTTCAATTTTTTTTAATCTCTACTACACTTAAAAAAGAAGACAATCAGTTCCTTGCAATCGATACAAACATTAAAAGCAGTTCAACTGTTTTTTACTTTTTAGACTGCTCATGACAGCCAACATAGCTGAAGTTCAAAATCAGCAGAATTCCGTAAAACGTTTTTTTCTCAATGGGTTTTTACTATATATCTTAAGAATATTGTTTATAAAAGGTTTAGAAAGTCTTATCACAAAAATAAAGATTATAAAGATAAACCGTAAAAAGGGACTAAGCGTCTCGTGTGGGAGAAAGTGGCTTACCCACAATCCTATTTTTCATCAACTAAGTGCCTTTCTCCCTGAATAACAAATTTCACGATCAGCAATTATTTCCATTTTGACAAGTGTTGAAATTTATTCTAAATATTGTTTAGCACAGATTTTTTAGTTATAATGAATAAAAATTGCAATCGTACTTATAAGATTCTTATTTTTAGAAATTTGGTTAGTGCAAAGGATCATATTTTCTAGCACCCGCACAAGATATAAGCAAATTTTTCATAGAAATACGATATATGTTTCGTCCTGCAGAATGATTTAAAATAAAAATTGTTTCTCATGATTATAACTCCGTTTGAGAGATCGAAAATACTATTCGAAACGTTCAAAAAGTAGAAAATCTATTAAATTATAAGATGCATTTTGTAAATGTCTTACTCACTTATACATAAGGGTTAAGAATAAATCTGGTTATGTTCCAATACAGTAAACACTGGAGGTTCCTTTTCGTTGCAGTTCTAATTTTATATAGGGAAATCACGCAGAACGTGGCGCCATCTATGAGAATTCCTTTTTGTTGCAGTTCCCTTGGAAGCAAAAATCGGTTTTAAAAGAAACCCCATTTTTTCTGCGAAATGATAAAAAGCAGAATATTTAACGTTGTCATAAGTTTTAGTAATTTCATTTGCTATAAAATGATTAGAATACTCATAAAAAATTACTTTTTCTGTCAAAATTTTCTTTTAAGCACTTTTCTCTTACTTCTTTTTATGAGTGAGCGACTAAGCCCCCACATTGGGAAAAGTCGCTCACCCTTCAATGTATCATGAATAGTTATTTATGCATTAAATATATGTTTGTGCTTTATAGTATAACGAAAGAGGGTCAGATAGAGATTATATATTTAAAGCATTAATATCTAATTTAAATTCCTTCTTGCATTTTGTTCTACAAAAATCAACAACAAAAAACGAGCAACCTCGGCCTATTTTACGGTAGAGCGTGAACGTTATTCATATATTTACCCCGAAATGATCCATAATTACCCCGACTGATGCCACAGTGGGACAGAAGCTCGGAAAACTGGCCAAAAGTTGAAAAATTATCCTATTTGTATTAAACTCATTATCCAAGGGTGTTTCGACTCTCAGATTCAAAATTTTGGATAAGAAAAAATAGAATTCAAAATGGTCGATACAACATAGCGACCAAAATTGACAAAAAAGATATTCGATTTGTATACAACGCATTTCCTCGGATTTTTTTGAGTCACAGATTACAATTTTTGAGTCACAAAGATCAAATCGAAAATGGCCGATCCAATATGGCGACCAAAATTTATTTAAAAATTATCCGATTTGTATCATACTCATTTTCTAGGGGTTTTCCACGACACGAGAGTTACAAATTTTGGAACAAACAGACAAAATTTAAAATGGCGTATCCAAAATTGCAACCAAATTTTCTAAAAAATTATCCGATTTGCATATAACTTATTTTCTACGGGGTTTTTGAGTCACTGGTTGATAAATCATATACAGATGGGACATTTTTTTATCATATTTGGTCACCATAAAGGATATGCCATTTTGTATTTTAACTTTCTGACACGCGATTTGTAATCTTTGATTCGAGAAAAGCCTACAAAATGACTATTATGCCAATCAGTAGATGATTTTTTAATAAATTTTGGTTTGGATAATGAGTTTTATACTAATCGGATAATTTTGTTTACAAATTTTGGTCGCTATTTTGGATCGGCTATTCTTGATTTGAATTTTTTTATGTAAAATTTCGGATCTGTAACTCTGAAAGATCCTAGAAAATGATAATAAGATCATTTGTGATCATTTGACTAGCCAAGCTTATCACAAATATTTGACTACTCGTCCCGAATTTCGGTATGACGAGACACTTCGTTAAAATATAAGTTTTTTTATTCAAACAATTTACTGGTGCTAGAATAAGTAATTATGAAAGTATTTTTGCTTTAAAATATTTTTTTCACTTTTTTTAAGACAATTTTTTGAAAAACTCCTTGGTAATTTATCATAATCAGCATTAGTGATCCGATTTCTATTAAAATAAGTAATACTAGAGTTTTTGGGGTCGCTAAATCCAAACTTAATACCGGGTCTCAATTTGATCAAAATTGGTATCCTAAGGTTTTTTTTATTCAATTTTAAAGATGGATAAATAAAAATTCTTGAACTTTGTCAAGAGTGAAGAATTTTCAATTCTAAACCTTACAAATTCAGGTAATTTCAAATGTAAATCTTAAAAATTAAAAAATTTTTAATTGTCAAGCTAAAAAATTGCATTCATTTTTACTTGCAACTTACAAGTACTTACTTTACTTGCTTTAATTTGGAAGATTTACAATTCAAAGCTCTGCAATTTTGAAGAGTCACAATTGAAAATTCTTGAATTTTGAAAATATATAATTGAAAATTATTCAATTTTCACAATTTATATTTTAAAGGTACGTAATTCTGAACATTTTTTGGAATAGTTCAATATCAAAGATGTAAAACAATTTATATTTGTTCAAATTTAACTACTTGCGATTCAAACTTCTTCAATGTTTAAGATTTAAAATTAAAGATTCATAAATTCCGAAATTCTACCATTTAAGATGATGTAATTTTCAACTTTTTAAAAACATGTAGTTAAATTTTGAAGACTTACAATCCATAAATCTTCCATTTTTAATCATTGCAATTGAAGATCTTCAACATTCAATTTGTATAATAGAAAATGATGAAATTTTGAATGCTTTTTTGGAATAGAGTAATGGCCCAATTACTGTGGATGTCCCAATTACTCCGGTACTTATATATATGCTTCATATACTAAGAGTAAAATAATCAGAAGATCAAAAACTGTAAGTAATTGATAAATTTAAGTAAATTGGTACATTGTTTAATTATTATTAACAATGCTGTATTTAAATAACTTAAGTTTTCAAAATATAACCTATAAATTGATGAAATTTCAAGTGTAAAGCATCAGCATTACATAATTTTTAAATATAAAACATACAACTTGCATAAATTTCAATTGTAAAATATCAAAATAAAAAGTCTTTGAGTCTTCAATTTACAATTGCAAAATTCAATTTTCAAGATTTATATTTTAGAGATATGTAATTTTGAACGTCGTTTTGGAATAGTCCAATTTTTAAGATTTACAATTGAAAATTCTTCAATTTTGAATATTTTCAATTGAAGACTTTTGAATATTTAATGTGTATAATAGAAAATGATGCATTTTCTAATGCTTTTTTTGGAATAGTTCAATTTTTGAAGATTTAAAGTTATAAATGATTAAATTTTGAACATTTAACATTGAAATTCATTCGCTTTTATAGATATGCAATCGACGTGCCATTACACGATGTGGAATAACAAACAACAACAAAAACACTGACTCTTCTTTTGTTTATAATAAGATAATATTGAAAAGACCTTTGAAATATTTACCCAAAAAGTGTATAATTTACCTGGAGCGTGACACCTGATGAGAATCCGCAAAAATTTAACACGTTTTATATTAGTTTATTGGTAAATCTTCTAATATTAACCATTAATTCATACACAAATGCGATACTTAGACTTAGATATCAAAGAATTACATTGATATTAGTTAAGAGAACAAAAAAAATTGCCAGAAACTCATCAAATTATCATCGCACGATCAAGAAAAAAATTCTCTTGTGTTCAAGTGCGATAATCTAAAAATCTATTCGAAAGAACAATAGTTTTTGAGACATAATCATCAAAAGTAAGAATCAGAATTTTCATTTTATTAGCCTCAGTTTCGAAAATCCTTCTCAAACTTAGCAACTTGTAGGTGGAGAACAAAGGAGAGTCATTTTTTCATGTATTTAACGCTTGTTTATTATATTTTTCAGGCAAAATAATCAGCATCTCCCTTAAGCTTTCAGCTAATGTTATCAAAAAGAAATAATTTACCTAATTTTAAAACAATTAAAAAAATATTCGAAAAAATATTACACGGGGAAGAAAAAATAATATTTATGTGGAGAAATGTCCATATGCATTCGGTGTTGAATTTCCTTCCGAAAGGGTTTCGTCGGAGTAACTATTGAGTCTGTCCACAAATAGCAGAGTCGCCTTCGCTTGGCCTTAGGACGAAGGTTCCAGAAACGCCTAGCAAGGAGATATTAAATTTTCACGAATGCTTCTGTCATTATGGCGTGACATGCTTCGGCACGGGGATGGAACGCGATGTCCATACGTGCGATATTGAATTATAGATGGCCGTCACAATCGTCACATAATCGGATATTCATGCGTTGCTGCCGTCGCGTCGCTTCGAGTGTCGTCGTAATGCCGAAGTAAATCGACTATTCCCTGTAGACTATTTTCAGGCTGGACAACTGGACATGGACAAACCATTTATTGCACGATTCGCGAATCTCACAGAACATATCACATAAATGCGCTTTTGTGGAGTTTACATATGCTCAAATTACTCATAAAAATGTCATGTTACCTGTCTAGTATATATAGAAGAAGACAGTCGTTAATATTTTATCGAACCTACTCAAACAGTCATTCCAACCATTCCCTGCAACTGGAGTGGGAACTACGATATATTTACATATGTGTGGGGATCTATACAGTGTGTTGAATTATAAATATTGCTTGGTAAATATTCGTGGGTGCTTATCTGGAGTATAAAGGGAGCTTCTGTATGGTTTCTTGGATCTTGTGAGGGTTGTAATTGAATTTTTACATTCTCATTCTAATGAGAAGGTATTGGTTTTATGTAA